>JAJTUV010000281.1:1297500-1400000 GCA_021653895.1 Mastomys natalensis | reverse complement strand
CTTGCTTGCTTGCTTGCTTGCTTGTTTGCTTGCTTGCTTGTTTGTTTGCTTGCTTGCTTGTTTGCTTATTTGCTTGCTTGTTTGTTTGCTTATTTGCTTGCTTGTTTGCTGCTTGCTTGCTTGCTTGCTTGCTTGCTTGCTTGTTTGCTTCCTTGATTGCTTGCTTCCTTGCTTGCTTGCTTGCTTGCTTGCTTGCTTGCTTGCTTGCTTGCTTGTTTGAGCTGATGGCCCTGCTGTGTATTATGAACCAAGCCACCCTGGATCTGGCTGTCTATGTCTCATAATAATCTTGAGACAGGGTGCTATATCCCTGGGCAGCCCCATCATTGCCATGACATTAAACACTATATGCACACAGAACCCTGTCCTTCTTACCCTGGGCCTCCCCAGACTCACACTTCCAGACTCACCAGCCAATTTCACCCAACCCTTCCTCTCATGGCTGCCTGCTTCCCACTCAGTCTCCAGCTCTGCTCAGTGGGCAGTGCCATACTACTCTCAACTGAACCTGGAGTGTCTTTCATCTGGATCTGCTTACTGGGTCTAGGCAATCTCTTAGCAACCCTGAGTTTTCCCTAAAAATATACCCAGGTCCTTCTGCCTGTCTGCCTCATCTCTACCTGTGTGCCCATCCTCAGAGTTCAACAACACTGACTCTGGTTCAAATCCATCACCCCCTCCACTGAAAGCCTCCCCGAATGCATCCAACATAGGTCCAAAATCCTCACCATGGCCTATGAAAACCAACATGACCAGGGGCACTAGGCTCTTCTTGTCTTTATAAGATTCCTGCCTCTGGGACAGATACCTCAGCAAGCATCCTCATGGAAGCCTACATTGAGGTTCAGAGGAAGCAGCATCTACAAACACACAAGGTACCTTCCACATCCTGTACCTTCTTAGCCCTACTGAGAGCTCCTTGGGTAGTGGGCAGGCACCACTGTGGAATTGTCTTCTACAACAAGCATAAAAGACCCTTGAAAGCCAGGATATGTGGAGCTCACTGCAGTGGCCAATACCTCATAGGCAGTTCACAGAGTTGAGTGAAAAGCAAGAATCAATTTCTGCTTGTCAGATGAAGAGAGGTGCATAAAATAAAAAACAACAACAACAACAAAAAACCCAATTATTCAAAGTAATACAGTTGATGAGTGGATGACTCAAGCCCAGCCTGAAGCTTGCCTACCTGCTGTTACTTGCCCATTAGAGACCACATGAAGTGACCCACTTGCATGGGTCTATGAAACCTTTGTCCTTAGGTAGCATGAGATAGATTCAATAGCCAAGATGCCACTGTGGCTCTGATGTGGACTGTGGGCAAAGTAAGCAGGAAGGCTATGACAAAGAGTCCTACTAGCTGTGAGGTATACACAGGGAAGGGCTTAGTGGGAACACAAGGACAGGCAGACTGTGCAAAGGTATAGGTCAGGAGGATCATAGCTCAGGGGTGGACATGTTTGTCTTTATGTGTATGCATGAGCCTATGTGTATTGCTTGTATTGCATGTGTGTATGCATTATGTATACACATATATTGCTTATGTGTATGGGAAGTATGGGTATGTGATATGCATCTATGTTTATGTGTATCTATGTGTCTGAATATGAGTGTATGAATATATAAATATATGAAGTGTGTATAAATGTGCACATATATGCACACAAGCATTGGTTGTGCATATATGTGTCTGATATGTATGTGAATGTGTATGCATTATGTATATGTGTTATGTGTGTGTGAGTTGTGTGAAAGTATGTGTATGTTCTTAGGTATGTGTCTGTCTGTATTCATATGTAGGAAGTGTGTGTCTTTCTGAACCTGTGGAGGTTAAGAGTGAAGTAAGGTATGTTCAGCCTGCAGAAGTCTATACCTTTACATGACCAACATGCCCGTGGAACCTGCAGCATACATGACCCTCTGGAGGAAGGCCTCTTTAACTAGTGCTCTGAGGTCCTCCGTGGTCTTGTGTGGATGATGCGTTAAAGTTTCAGGGTTCTGGAAGTAGAAATGCTTTCAATGCCACAGAAAGGTCAGAGGGGGTAGCAAGAATCAGATCCAAAAGATCCATGGATAGATCTCCTCAGGATCTCACAGGTCACCCTGTGAGTCTGAGGTGAATATGACAGTGATTGCCTGTGAAGAGCACACCTGGGCTCCAGGGCCCAGCCACAATCTCAGCCTTGTCATCCTTCCCAAATTCCCGAGAGCCTGAAGCTCTCAGGCACAGGAGGCAGTTAACTTTCAGTGACATAGGAGTGAATCATGGAGTCCAAGGGGATCAGCTCATGCTGAGGGAGCACCACAGACCCCCCTCCTCCTCTTCCTTCTCCTCCTCCTCCTCCTCCTGATCAGGAAGCGCAGGGAAGTGGGAAAACTTCCTGGGGGCCAGAGGGCAGAGGAAGAGAGGGCACCTCAGCAGACAACTTCATCTGAAAGGCTAATTCGATAGGCACATACTTTTCCTTGGCTTCAGGTGCTCAATTAACACAGACATGCAGCAATGCTTGTACGTGCATGGGTGTGCATGCAACACATGTACACATACACACAAGCACATACACCAGCCGTATTCTGTCACACTTGTGTCCTTCATGTGTTCACACTGTCACTCTCATGCACACTGACACACTCTCTCACACACTCACATTCGCACACACAGCTCAAGTCCCAGGCTTTCACTTCTGAGTGAGTTGAGTTCCAGTGAAGGTGTAGTCTCCCCAGCCACCCTGCAGAGCCACGTCAGAGCCCAGTGCATAATTATTCCCAACCTCCTTTCTCTGCCTCAGAGGGCAAAAGAAGTGAGACGGAGCCCTTCTGTTTGCCCTGGGGCTGGGCACTCTATTCTTCTCTGTCGCAGAGAGCAAGATCAGGGCTGGTAGAGCTGGGGTGATGAGGATTTCTGCAGACTCAGCCCTGACTGGATGCCCAGTGAAACCCAGAGTTTGTCTTTGCCTCTGTACCCGCCATGCCAATGGGGAATGCAGAGAGTCCAGTTCTCTTCCCAAAGTTAGACAGCTCTGGGCAGCCTTGCAGGTGCTTACAGCCGACTCAGTAAACCCAGAAGTCCCAACTTCCCCTGGAACAGATAGTATGAGGACATGCCAAGGCCCCAGACAGGTCCAGACATCAGTGGTCCACATAGGCCTGGTTGGGAAATCAAATTCAAGGTGTTGCCAACCCTAAAACTCTTGGGAGGAGACTCAGGCTAGAACTAGGAGTCAAACTTCAGACACCTCCAAAGAGAGAACCAGTAAGGAGTCAATGCCAGGGTTCTAGAAGACTTGATCTTTTGAAGAGGATGGAGCCAGGCCAAGGTCCTTGAGTCATATAGCTGTATGATCTGCCCTTAAAGGTGTGATCACAGGTGGTCACAAACAGTGAATCCTGAGAAGGTGAGCTGCAGGAAATGACTGGGGGAGGGAGACCTAAGGTGACAGGTGAGCACTGTAAAAACAGTCTGTCAGGGAGACAGGCTTCAGTGAGACAGCTCATTTTAATGGGGTGGGGATGTGAATAAAAGCTATTGAAACCTATGTGGGGGGTAAGTGTACATCATTGGCCTGTGCCAGGATGCTGGGGATGCCTCATTTGCATGAAGAGGAATTCCAGGTGCTGTTGGACCTGACCTTATTAGGGGAGAAGAAATTTAACCTGGCTACTGGCTACAGTGACCTCCTCTGGCAGGCAAAGGTGGGGACACAGGGTGAAAGCACTGGGATGTGCAGGCCAGGGGCAGGGGGAGGGAAGCAGTCCTATTCCTGCCAATATTAGGATGAGAATTCTGGGGTTTGGACACTTCTTGGCTCCACTATTGCTCCAGGTCAGCTCCCCATGGCTCCTTGGCTACTTAGCCTACCATGATCCACAACACACGGAGGGAGATGTGCACCATATTATATAGTCACCACAGTGAGAGGCTCATGCACCCCGTGTATACTTCCATAGGGAGTTCTAGTGAGATGTACCCAAAGTGGGACAGGTACTTCCACAGAGTTCAAGCTGTATGGAGGCTTGAACCTGAGAGTGGTAAGGTATGCTCCCTCATGCCACCTTCAAGATTTGCTTAGCATAGCCGTAAAGAGTGAGATCTCCTCCTGGGTGGTTTGCACACAATTGGATGGCAGAGGATTGGGGCTACAGACTAGCCAGAGACCAACGAGTGAGCGTGTATGTAGGTCTCAGTCCTGTGGCCTGATAAACTACATTTCAGAGAGTGTTAGATGTAGGGTCACCCAGGTCACATATTCCTAATGTCCCCCAACCCCTCGCCACTGGTTCTCAGCCAGCCTAGAACACTGCCTGGGGTCTGTTTCAGACTGAAGGCTGGGTGTCCCTGCCACAGCACAGATCATAGAGAGATGGCATTCGAGGTGCCACCAAGGCCCCCAAATGAGGCCTGCATGGAGCTGGGAGGGAGGCTGTTCTGCCTTCCAAACAGCACGGTCACATTTTCCCAGGAAGTTTTATAAAGAGTTTGGGAAGATGTGGTTATTTCTTCCTAAAATTGCCCAGAGTCCTAATTATAAGACACAGAGTTCGTCTCAGTTCCCTGAAACGTTATGAAAGAGCTAAATGAATGTCAGGCTTCCTTTTATAAAAAGAAACGAGAAAAGAGTACGCAGATTAAAGAGAAAAAAAACCCAAGCAAAGGAAATGAGCTAAAGACACTGGCAGCCGCTGGGGGTGCAGACACACCAGGGCACACAGCTGGCGGGGCAGGGAAGGCGAGAAAAGGCAGTCCTGGAAAGAGAGCCCTTCTGTGTTGCTTTTCCTCTTGTAACAAAATACCTAACCAAAGCAACTTTAGGAAGAAGTGGTTTGCTTTGGCTCACAGTATGAGGCGATACAGCGCAACAACGGTCAGAGAGACAGCTGGTCACATTGTAACCAGTCAGGAAGCCAAGAGCAAAGAATGCCAATGCTGGCTTTCTCTGTTTAATTCAGTGCAGGACTCAAGTCCGTGGGATGGTGCCACCCACATTTATGCTAGATGATCTTTCATCTTAATTAACCCTGTCTGGAAAAGTCTCTCACACACATCCCCATAGGCTTGTCTCCTATATGATTCCCGACTTTATCAAGTTGACAGTTATCATTGACCATCATAGTCCCAGTGGTCTGGGATCTGCTAGGTGGTTAGTTACTTTGGAGTGTCACCCCTTCCTGTTATTGGGAATATATGTGTGCCCAGTCCCACTCTGCCTGAGACATCTGTGATTGAACCTGTGGTAGATATGTGCCTGCCTCCTCCCTCACCTATACCTACCTAGACTGACTCTACTTGACTTTCTGGACAAATTCCTCCCTCGGTTTGCCTTGCTCTACTGAACACACACCAGACACCGCTTCCTCACGCCTGCCATCATGCTTGGGTGCTGCCACCACCATCTGAGGCTAACCTCTGCTGGTTCCTCCTGGGAACATCAAGACCGTAGGCTTACATCCATCACCGGGTCGATATGGATGGTCACATTGGCAATCAATAAAATGAACGAAAGTCCTTCGGCAGCCTCCTCTCTGCGTGGCTTTTTTCCCAAGTGCCTTTCTATCTTTCCGTCCTCTACATGATCATGGACACTGTGATGGCCATTCCCTGTTATCTCCCACAGGGCTGAGACAGTTTCTGAACTTCATGGACAGTGTTATTTCTCAAGTATATTTGATGCTTCCACGAAGGTAAACAAGGACATTAAGATTCACTCCCTTATTGACAGGATGGGAGATGGGTGGGAGGAGAACACTGGAGCTTTTAGCGAGCTGAGTATTCTTGTATTCTACCAAAACATGGCAGAACAGAGGTCCAGTCCTGGCGCACTGGTACCAAGATGTCACAGAAGGACATCCAGACTGCCATTGACTCAAGTCATCCAAATGGACAGGAACAAAACAAGATTTAACCCTTTCCTCCACTGGAGCAGGGAGGCTCTGGTTGCTGAGACAATACTGAAAAGATTCCAAATGTCATTCTGGTGTCTGGTGTCTGGTGTCATGGAGGCATTGAGCCACTAAGAGGACAAAACTACCAGAAGCTCCCTTCAGGTGAGGGAGGAGACCACCCACTGAACACTTCTGTCCAGAGGGGAGTCAGCCGTTGTCTCTGTAGAGTAGACTCATTTCAAGGAAGTCAAACTCAGAGTTTAGGAAGTCCCGCGGCCATCGCCTTTTGTTGCAGGAACTTTGATTTCCTTGGGATTTTGATTTGTTTTGTTGGACACATGAAACCCCCACCCCAAGAGACAAACAAATTCATTTACTTTATACATGCCAGCTTACCTGTGTGAGGGTATTTAATTATCTCATGACAAAATTAAGAATTTGATTTATCCAACTTGAATTAGTACAATAGGTGACTTGTCCAGCCAGGCTTCATTTTGTGTCACACTTGTCTACAAGACAGTTTTGGAAAGACAGATTCCTGGATGAACAACTTCATTCTGTAAATCATCTTCTTCCTGGCCCCCTGGATACTGAGGAGTCTCCCCTCTTTCTGCAGCCTGGATTTGTAATTCTCACCCCCTGCCACTGTGAGTTCTGAAAAGCCCAGGTACACGAGGCACGAAGCAAGAGGACCTGGTTTGGTGAGTTCGGGGTATGTAACTGAGGTATTGTGGCTCAGACTCAGCCTAGCCTTCAGTTCTACAGGAAGGCTGTATCCGAGCCAAACATGCCTCCAGCCCCCACACACCCCCATAGGTCCTCACACTCATAGTTCCCTATCCCACACACTCTCACACCAATACCACCCTCCACAGGCACACTTCAGATATGTTCACACTCAGTCACACATACCCTTCTCAGACAAGCTCATGCACACTCATACACACAAGAGTGTGACAGTCACGGTCCACGGAAGCAGCATGCCCAGCTGCCTGCTGCACTGGGTGGATCTGCTCTGCTGCCACAGCCAAGTAGTTCCACTAAAGATGGCGGTGGTTTCATAGCTCTCCCATTGCTGGGTCCTGCCCTCCTGTGTTTCCTTGGTACCGATGTCTGGATACCTAAGACTGTTTCTGCAGCAACGAATGTGGGTGGGATCTGATACTCTCTGATTCTGCTTCTCCCAGCTGCCCAGGGGTCTCCATCGCCTCTGCTCTGAGCTATTCAGAGAGATTTCAGAAGGATCAGTCCAACTCTGCCACTTAACAGCCATCCACCACCTTCGCATGCTGTTCGTAACATATCCTCCTGTGACAGTTCTCTGTTTTCCTGGTCTTACTACAATCACTCCCAATGGACCCTTTGCAAAATTCAGGGTAACCAGCAGAGGCTGAAATGTGAAGCTTGTCATCCGAGAGCCTAGCACCACTCACTCTGTCCTAGGAAGGGACATAGGCTGGCAAGCCAGAAGCTTGTCACTGTAATAGCCAGTCGCTGAGGTGTTAAGGGTGGGTCTATAGGGATGCCCCAGGACATTGCCATAGCTAAGCTGATTCCCTTAGAATGATCCAGAGCAGAGAAAACCCAACTGTGAAATCACAAACCAAAATTATCATTTAAAAAATGCTAGATCCTCATTGTCCAAGAAGGTGGAAGGGGCCCTGTGGGAGAGCATTAGTGCCACAAGTTCCCATTCCAGGAGACAACTCAATAGGAATGGTTCTGAGCCTTGGGTGTGACTGTGCTGTGCCACCTCAAGAAGGAATCCACCATGCAAACCAAACCACACTCCCAGAGATGGGAACAGCGGGAATCATAACAGACAAGAGATCCTTCATTTGGAGGATTGTTAAATAAGTGAAGCAGCCGGTGCAGGAACTCAAAACCCCATTTTACGCAATATTAAAAGGAAAGCATCACTGTAGGTAGGGGAAGCTGTTGCAGACATGCATTGTTGTGGACTGTTTGTCCCTTGCTGGGGAAGAATCTAGGACTTCACATAAGCTAATCAAGCACTATGTCAAGTGAGCCGACTTCCCAGCTCAAGAACAGACTGAGGAGCCTAAAAGGTACAGGGAGTGGGGTTAGCAGCTGAGGGCAGAATGCAGTCTGAATAGGTAAGCAGCTGCAAGTACAGCAAGGGTGTAAGGGAAGGTAAAAATCTCAGACACAAAGGAGCTGGGAGCCTGGGACCCAGGAGGGCTGCTCCTACAGAAGGCACCAGGGGACAGCGAGTCTGCAGTTCTACCCCAAATCCTCGAGATCAGCTCAGATCAACCAGATCACTGCCTTCGAATCTACCTAGGTCCCACTGGGCTTCCTCAAGATCACTCTAGGAGTGTACATCCGAGCCTGGTTGATGTGCAGGACAGTTTTATGAATGCTTCAAGACCTGTCCCCAGGAGCCTGACATCTTACCTCAGTGCAGTCATCCGCTGGCTGCTACCCATCATTACAGTGTACACTTAAGAACATGGAGGCCTAGTGGCAGTTGAGGAAGGGTACTGAGATCAAAAGATAGTGTGATTCACAGCCATAACCCAGCCCTGGCCCTAGAAGTCTGGGGCAGCGCCCCTTAAACAAGAGATCCCAGACTTGATCAATAGGCACTGCCAATGCCAAGGGGCCCGAACAAGTCCAGCTGCGGTTGAAGCTTCAATTCTCAGACTGCCACACCAGCCTCAGAGCCCTAGACATACCACACACCCCTCTTATAGGATAGTTTGCTCCTCTGGCCATGTTCAGTATACAAAAGTCCAGTCAACCACACACTTAAGACACATGTACTTTTTTTCTCCATTAAATTACTTCAGTAAAAGGTTTTTTAAATGGTACATTTCAAGACAATTTTCTCAAGGAAGGCCTTTAAGCAGCTGCTTTGAGCTCTCCACTCTTTCCCCTGAAGCATCAGGCATAACAGCCTTGGTCCTCATTAAAATCAGAAGACATATATAAAGAATAATGTTCCTTTATGGCAATTTGTTGAGCAGGATTAAAGGTCACAGGGAGGCTCTCTAGAACAGATGTAAGAAAGTTTTCAAGATATCCTGGGAAGATGCAACCTTAGCAGAATAACAGGGCATCTGTTGTCCAGGAAAGGAGACAGGGGCAGAAAGCTGGTCTAGTTTGCTTTTTAATTGCTGTGATAAGCATCATGATGAAAACCAACTTGGTAAAGAAAGGGTTTACTGCAGTTTAGAGTTTATAATTCATTATGAAGGCAAGTCAAGAACCTGGAGGCATGAACTGAAGCAGAGACCGTGGAGGGGTCACTAAGCTTACTGGCTTAGTCCTCTGGCTTATTCATCTGGTTTTATATAAACTGGAGCCCTCTTGCCAGGGTGTGGTAGCACTGATATATATCAATCATTAATCAAGAAATACTGGCCCCACCTGCCTACAGGCCAGTCTGATTGAGACTTCTCACTTAAGGCTCCCTCTTTGCATGAGGTGCTGAATTGCTTTAAGCTGACCAGCACACACCATCAGATGTTCTGAGCCAAACAGCAGGAAAATCCAATTGCTGGGACTGGGGGATAGCCAGGGTCTAGCCTATGCCACCTCTTCTTGCCTTTCTATATACTCTCCTGAGAGTATCTAACTTTAGGAAGACTCCTAGACCATGAATATCAAAGCCTTTCAGATGTGTGGCATTTTCTCATAGATAGACCTGGGTCCCAGGGTGGAGGTGGCCAGTGGCCACTCCCAGACCCAAGCACCCACAGGAGTGGAACAGGGCTAAGGTGGTTTCAGGCAGCTCCTCAACACCCTTCCATCCACGAGCCCTCCCCAACGATGTTCTCGGGCCTTGCTTAATAGGCTTTCGAGTTACAGCAACTATAAGGCAGGTGGAGAGAGTTTCAGCCGCTGCAGTCCCTGCTTTAAAATGCTTACACCCAACACAGGGGCTGTAACTTAAAAATTTAAAAGCCAAAGAAATTAAAGTGAAGGAAAATTCCAGCTTGAAATTTTTCTAATAAACTGCTCACAGCTTGAAACACAGCCTCTGTTAACTTTGGCGGAGGTCCCTGCCAACCCTTCCCAGGCCATCAGTGCGTAAACACAATGTAATATAGTGATTCAATTTTCTAAAGAATTGGTTAGCAATTAAACAGGATAGTTGAGAACAGATATTAAATTCCAGAGAGAATTGCTGTTGCAACTTTAACTTTTTCTGAGTAACAAAGGGGGAATAAGGGAACAGCAAGGAAGTTTCTCTTGCATCTCAGTGAGAAAATTATAAAAATTGAGGTCAAGTACCCTTTGGGATTCTTTAGATGAATTGGTGACCTTGATATGGTGCTAGACAGCATCAAGGGTATGAGAGCTGTCTTGCGTGGAGTTTATCTCTTTGTGTTCCCTTTTAGCCCGGTTATCAGTTCTGGAATAGCCAAGGAATTCTTGATCCATTGCGTATGGGTCGTTGGAAGGATTGATTGCTCTAAACAGATGGCTGCAGTCATTCTCTTCATCTACTGTGGGGCAAAGACACGACTCAAGAGAATCATCCCTCCCCAGCTCTATGGCTTGCTTCACCTAACAACAGTCAGTGAGTGCCTTTGCTTTGAATGGCCACGTGCGGAGTGGACACTAGACGTTGAAGGGAGAGAGGACCATGGGAGGTCTCTGGCTTCTGGCAATCTGCCTTCCAAGTCTAGAAGCCAGAGAACTTCAAGGGAGCTCTGGGAACCACAGGTGGGAGTCCTGGAACCATAGGTAGGGTCTAAATAAACCTTAGACCATAGAGGTGGCAGATGGGACCCCAGGAACTGCAGGTGGATCTTGAGAACCAAGGGTATGACTCCTAAGAATTCCAGGTGCGATCTCAGGAAGCCATAGCTGCGACCTGAGGGAGCCCTATGGGAACTCACGAACCATGTATGGAACTTCAGGGAACACCTATGAGGAATCACAGAGAGTTGTTAGCTCCTGGGCATGCCTGTAAGGAGGCGCTATTTATTAACAGGCTGGGTTTATTGATGTGGCAGAACCTATCTTAACTGTAAGCAGCATCTTTCTATGAGCTGGAGTTCTGAATGGAATACAAAGGAAAGAGCAAACTGGGTACAAACATCAGTCACTCTGCTTCTTCCCTGCACTTGCAATGTGATCAGGTGTCTCCTCCCCTGCAGGTGCAATGTGACCAGGTGTCTCCTCCCCTGCAGGTGCAATGTGACCAGGTGTCTCCTCCCCTGCAGGTGCAATGTGACCAGGTGTCTCCTCCCCTGCAGGTGCAATGTGACCAGGTGTCTCCTCCCCTGCAGGTGCAATGTGATCAGGTGTCTCCTCCCCTGCAGGTGCAATGTGACCAGGTGTCTCCTCCCCTGCAGGTGCAATGTGACCAGGTGTCTCCTCCCCTGCAGGTCCAATGTGACCAGGTGTCTCCTTGCCTTCAGATGCAATGTGATCAGGTGTCTCCTTGCCTTCAGATGCAATGTGACCAGGTGTTTCCTTTACTGCAGGTGCAATGAGATCAGGTGTTTCCTTCCCTACAGGTGCAATGGGATCAGGTGTTTCCTTGACTACAGGTGCAATGCAATTAGGTGTCTTCAACTTCTGCCACCATGTCTTGCCTGCTTGATGGACTGTACTCTCAAACTGAGAGCCAAAATAAATCTCTGAAGCAGCTTTTTATTTACTTATTTATATTTGTTTTTTGTTTGTGATAGGGACGTACTATGTAGCCTTGGATGACCCGGAATTTGCTATGTAGACCAGGTTGACCTCAGACTCTCAGAGATCCACCTGCCTCTGCTTGCTACATGTTGGGATTAAAAGTAAGTGCCACCAAATTTGGCTTTAAGTTGCTTTGAAATATTTATTGCTATTTATTTGTATTTACTTGTGTGTGTGCATGTGTGTGTGTGTGTGTGTGTGTGTGTGTGTGTGTGTGTTTGCTTGCAAAACTCAGAAGAGAGAACCCTGGAACTAGAGTTCTAGGTGGTTATAAGCTTCCTAGTATGGGAGCTGGGAATTTAACTTGGGTCTTCTAGGAAGAGAAGCAAGTATACTTAACCACTGAATCATTTTCCTAGGCCCCTAAAATTGCTTTTCTCTGGGTAATTTATCATTAAAACAGGAGACATAACTAATATACTCTCCCAGAGACTAGATAAGTGTCCCAGGGAAACCCATCTTCTGGGCAGCAAGCAGGACAGGCTTGGCTTTTCTTACTGTTGAGGCCACAGGAGCAAAATGAGCAGGGACACTGCCATCTAACCCCCGACCCCTTAGGCCGGTCAGTGCTCATGCTCCAAAAGAAAAAGTACCATACCCGGAGACAGGGATCAGAGATGCCTTTACTTCCTTTGCTACCCATGTCCGTCTTTACATCACCACCAACAGCAGAGGAGAGGTACAGAGCACCACTGGGACCAGGAAGGACAGGAAGGCTGTGTTATAGGATGCAGGCTCTTAGAGAGCAAGCCCAATGACCCTTGTGCATGGAGCAGTTCTGTCTTCTCCCAACCCAAGGCCCTGTCTGGAGAGGTGCTGGGAGTCATCTGCCTATCCCCACTCTCTGCTCCACCTCTCTCTCTCTCTCTCTCTCTCTCTCTCTCTCTCTTTCTCTCTCTCAGTTTCTCACTGCCCTGCAGATCATTACTCCACTTCCCTTTTTGGCTCTAACACCAGCACGTGCACACCATTCACCAGCAAGCACAGGTCAAAGAGCACATGCTGATATCAAACTAATTAATTAGAAGAAAGAGAGTGCACAGCATCAGAAGCGGCTTGGTGAAGCCCACCATGTTATAGAGTCTGTATAGCTCAGCCCACCAGCTGGGAGGCTGGGAATCACTGATGCTGTATATGAGGAAAGACAGACTCACCTGCTTGGACACCCTGACTCTGGCCAGTTCTCAGAATGTGGAGGATGCAGGAATCGTCATGCCTTAATGGACAGGTAGGATGCTTACAAGAGGCATTTAGGGCAGCTGGAGCTGTAACTTCAAAGATGAATCAGTGCACCGCAGGGCAGCCTTAGACATGGTGTGCGTCTAGAATCTGCCAGAAGATGATTTAAGAAAAGGATCTCCTACAAAGCAGCGTAAGCACGTGCTGAGGATGTGTTTATGTGATTGCTGCAGAAACAAACAGATGGTAATGCTGGTGGGGAGAGTACTGAACAGCATTGAGAGAGAAGGCAGAGCTGAGACATCCCGGCAGGATGTGCCATCGGCTGGTGTCCTGGGGTCTTAGGGTTTTACTGTTGTGAACAGACACCAGGACCAAGACAACTCCTATAAGGATATTTAACTGGGGCTGGCTTACAGGTTCACAGGATCAGTCTGTTATCATCAAGGCAGGAACATGGCAGCATCCAGGCAGGCATGGTGCAAGAGGAGTTGAGAGTTCTACATCTTCATCTGAAGGCTGCTAGCAGAATACTGGCTTCCAGGAAGCTAGGATGAGGGTCTTAAGCCCACACCCACAGTGACATACCTACTCCAACAAGGCCACACCTTCTAATAATGCCACTCCCTAGGCCAGGCATACACAAACCATCACTCCTGGGGTCTGGATCTTCTCTTCTGGGGATTGGCACCATTTGAATTTCTACTCAGTTCATGTTCTCTTCAGCGATACTGTGATGGCTCAGAAATGCCAACTCGTTCTTAGGAGTCTATCCCATCATGCCCCGGCTGCAGCCACTCTTTAGCCTCATTTATAACATTTTTCAAAATACATTTTCTCAGCAGACGTGTTTGCTAGCCAGTTTCCTACCGCTGGGACAAAACACCAGAGAAAATCCACTTACAAGGAGGAAATGCTTATATTGACCGATGATTTCAGAAGCCTCCGCCCAACACCACCTGACCGCATTTCGTTTGACCTGGGGCAGTCATTATATTAAAGCACTGTTCACCCACTGTTAATGTAGAGCCACTGAGAGTGCTCCAGCCTGTCACAGGCTGGGCTATGCCCACTAAAATTCCCGTGTTGAAACTCCAAGAGTCAGGGCCTCAGAATGTGTCTATATTTGTAGACAGGGCTCTTGAAGAAGTGATTAACATTAAATAAGGTAATTATTGAGGGCTATAGTCCAACACACTGGTAGACTTTTACAAAAAAAAAAAAAAAAAAAGACTATAGTACTATAGATGTCAAGACATGGTGCAGCCCAAGTGTGCCCTGAGCCAGGCATCTAGCGCATACAGGAGTAACACTCTCCACAAACAGTGCATGGTGTTACAAAGAAGAAGTTTGACTCAACTTGGGAAAAAACCCTGGAAAACACATGCAATGAGAGGCAGGAATCATCTAAATATAGAAAAATCATTAAAATCTCTCAGGCGATACATGGAGACGGGGTCAGTTTAAACAGAAACGCATCTTGTTTCTGGGTGTGAGAGTTGAATAGGTAGAGAC
The DNA here is from genome assembly GCA_021653895.1 of Mastomys natalensis. Taxonomy (NCBI): domain Eukaryota; kingdom Metazoa; phylum Chordata; class Mammalia; order Rodentia; family Muridae; genus Mastomys; species Mastomys natalensis. Next base: position 1,385,753 of record JAJTUV010000281.1, on the reverse strand, counting down.
ATGAAATCCCCGCCAGACTGTACACACTCAACCAGAGTACGAAAGGGCTCCACTTGGAAAGCTGGTTCTGACACTGGCAGAATCATAAATATGGAGACGTTGCCAAGAAAACGCAGGAAATCATGGGGAATTCGCTACTGCGCATAAATCAAAGTGTACAGCGATATTAATCAAAACAATTAGACACTGGCTGAGAACATGGAGTACAATGGTAAGATAGGCCATTGATTGTGTGCAGCACAGAACGTCTAGCTATGAATGGGGGCTTCAAATAGATATGGAGGACTCTCAAGAACCTGCCGGGAAAGGAGAAAGCTTAGGTTCGTATCCGCAGCAAATTCAAAAGCAAACCCCCAAGACACAAAATATTCAACTTTTAAATGATAAGAATAGCAGAAGAAAATACAAGAAGCCAGTTTTTTAGCTGCTCAACTAGGAAAGGCTTCCTAACCAGCAGATTAAATCCAAAACTCATGAAAGAGAATATTAACCCGAGCACCTTCTAAACGGCAAAAGAATTGATAAAATTAAGAGAAGATGACAGACTAAGAAAACTTGTGTCGCAATTACAGCTGAGTGACATTGACACTCTGTTGGTATCCAAAGAGGGTTTGTAACTTAAGAACTCCATTTTAAATTTCTAATGCAAGCACAAATATAAAAACGTCATAAAAGTATTATACATCAATTTTTATTTGAATTTTTTTAAGTGCAAAAAAAGAGAACCATATGAGATGTTGCAACTGTCTGGCTCCAGCCAGCATTTACCCTGGTGTAGAAGTATGTTAAGTTTAAAAATAAAAATGGCTTCAAATGATGAGATGAACATCCCCGGACGCAAAGAAAGCTCTCTGGTAAACACATCGTTTTATCATCTCCTGTTCTTGTGTCTCGAAATCCTCTAAAATGGTGGATCGTTCCCAAGGCTGTTTGACTCCTCTGTGTGACCTCCCTCTGGCCCTGATGTCTCCTGGATTCTCCAAAATGTTATCAGAAGAAGAAGACACATGTCTGCCCCATGTTTCTTCCTGGACTCAGGGGTGGCTACAGCCAGCACCCCTGGCAGTCATATTCAGCACAGATGTTAGACAACCCGTGTCAGATAACCTCTTGGTTGAACCAGAGACCAGACTCCATCATCTCAGCCGTCTGTCTCAACCCTTCTCCATGCCAGCTACCTGAGGCACTTAGAGTCCCATAGTCTGGACTCTGGAACTTTCAGCCTCAGAATTTGGAGCTACCTTGGGAAGTGGCTTTTGTGTTCTGATGACATTTTAGAGAAACCAGGGGAGCTAGAGGACAGAGAGAGGTCACACAGAAGAGTCATACAGCCTTGGGAATGATCCACCATCTTAGAGGATTTGGGACACAGCAGCCAGAGGTGCTCAGATGATGTGTTTACAGGGACACCCTTCTTAATTTGAAGCCTTACAGCTGCAGGCCTGACTGAGGAGCAAAGAGCAGTAGACCACCTGTCTTACTCAGTACCCTTCTCCTGACAGTCATAGAACAAGCAATGCTTTCCCAATGCTAAGCCACAGCATGAAAGCAAATCCCCATAGAATACATGCATACACACAATTACCACAGCACGCATACACATGATCTTCATGGTGCACATACATACACTGTCCATAGTTCACAAACACAGAATACACACACACACATACCAGTACACACACACACACACATAAGCCACACAGTGTACATGTAAACACACTCCCCACACTGGACATACACACCTCACAGTGCACACGCACACACTCCCTACAGTGCAACGCATACACACATTCCTCACAGCACACACACACACACACACACACACATGCAAGCACACTTCACACAAGTCTGTCGGATGTCATCTCATGATTGTTCTGTGAAGCGGGGATTTATTACAGAAATCCTTAATATAGCAAAACTATGGGCTTGAAATTTATAATCTCTTACCTAAGACCACACAGCGGGTGAATGGCTTGAAAAGAGTCTATGGCACACTCAGTTCACTCCTCTAGGGACACCACCAAGGGTTCTGGCCTCACAGACTTATGGGGCATGGGGGCAGGAACATAATTCAAAGGATTTCAGAGGTAGAACAACAGAACGGTGTTGATATTCCCAGAATCAGGACACAACCGGAGTGTCTTTGGCCTCCCTGAGTGTAGAGTAGTAGCTCTGAACAAGGACACTTCCAGCGTCTAAATAGGGGGTCTGTCTGTGTGTGACTCAAGACAATGCTTTTCATCCCAGGAGGCACAGTGCTGCCCCCTGTCACGAGGCAGAATATGAGGTTGTATGTACAACAAGAGTATGTTCACGAATCTACTCCATGCTCAACCCAAGGATAGCAGAGCTGCTCCTCAGGTCCCAAGAGATGTCACTCCCCCTGAAGTGCTGCATCTCCTGGAGACGCTCTGGAGTGGATTTCCATGTTTATAAAAGCATGAATTATTGAAGAGCACTCAGGAATTCTTGCGTTCCATTTATACAAATCAATGAGCAGAGGGCTACCGTCAACCTTTGCTGCTTTATGGCTCATAAAGACAGGGCAGTCATACGAAGCACACGTTGAGAACAATCCTATTCACAGTGGCGGCGAGCAGAGACAGGCCTTTCACGGCGACTTAGAGTCCATGGAGAAAGACGAGGGCAGCTGTAGACTGAGTCTTTTAAGTTACACGTGGGAGATTTTCAAAGGCAGAGCCGAGTGAGAGGAAGGAGTGATGAGTCCCAGGAGCCCCTCGCTGGAGTCGATACGGACCGGCATCTGCTCGTCTTGCTTTGTCTAACTGCTCCACTTCTCCCAAAACCACATGTTAAGATAAATGAACTGAAGACCCCAGTAAAGGCAAACACACACGAATGGTAAATGCGAACAGTATAAAAACTGACAGCGACACTTAAATAAAATTTACTGCAGTGCTAATAAAGATTCCAGGAGGATTTTTTACACTGTCAAAATAAGCCATTTATTTAGGCAGAAAAGTGAACACATTAAAACTGCACGAAACCCTTTGAAAAAGAGGGCAGGCTTTATGGACTTGCATATTACATTATAAAGCCATAAAAGGCTCCATTAGGAAAAGAGAGACTTCTTTTTTAAATAATCTTGGTGTAAGGAAGAGCTTTTTAAGCCATTATAAAAGCCAGAAACCATTAAGAAAAATATGAACCCATGTGGTCTCTGGAAAATTAAAAACGTACGCACTTATAAACCTAAAATAATTTCAAGATAACTATTGTAACAGGTGAGTTTGGTAAATTTACTGAGGATAAAGTTGATGTGTCAAAAATCAACTCTCTGTCTATTGAATCCCTATCCATCTCCAAGTGTCATACGAGAAGTCTGCCTACGTCACTGAATGACAAATAACAGGCTTTATCCTGGCTGAGGAAGCTAGATAGAATTTCCATCCCCTTGTGATGCTCTCCAGCCTCTCCCTCCACCGACGGCTGTTCACACCTGTTGCTTATATTGTCTAAGATGAATATTCCATTTCTCTGGGGGCTGTGTCATATCTGTTCTTAATAACACCAACTATCAAAGGTTTATTTCGTTGCCTGGTGCATCTTGGGAAAGCCACCCCAGCTTTTCTGAAGTCTTCTGACACTGAGTGCAGTGTTGGTGGTGGGTGCTCCCGTGAAGCCCTTCTGAGCTGAAGAACTCTGTCGGAGAGCCCCTTCTTGCCTTCTGGTCTTGGCAGGAATCACTCCAATCATTTCAACGAGGTCCCGAGTGTTAGGGATTTGAATCTAGGCCCTGTTCAAATCTAGGGCATGCCTGAGGAGCTTTGCTGAGTTCTCCTCTCTCAAAGTGGACTTCAGCCCCCTGCCCCCTCCCATGCTTTCTAGTCCATCACCCTGCCAGAGGCTGCTTCTCCAAAGCCCACCCGCCAGGGATGCTGTCTGTAAAGACCTTCATGTTGTCGGTTCTACAGTTCTTCCTTTTCGTGGTTGTTGCATCTGTTAAATTCTCACAAATTTCTCTGTGCTCTCGTGATTATGTGAGCATTAAATATTTATAGCCAGAGCATTAGCCCATCAGGTATGAGATGTAAACCACGACTCTAACTTCATTTTTCTCCCCAAAGCCTGAGGTAAACGTCACAGAGACGTTTATTGAATAATCCATCCTTGGGCTGCTGATTTGAAATATCACCTTAATAATGGACTAAATTATTAAGGATGCTGGATTTCTTAGGGACAATCCTATCTATTAATCTCACCTGTTGCTCTAGTAACAGGCTGGTCCACAGTATTTTAATTCTGAAACCTGCCTCCCCACTCTCTGCCTCCCCCACTGCTCACTCTTTTAATAAGAGGACTCTTGTGTTGTTTGCAGTCACTGAAAGGGCATTAACTCCTGCTATTTTAACTCTGATATTCTTACAGTCCTTGCTGAGCTTGTGCAAGCGTCTGGGTCTGAGTGAACAGAAGCTACGGACAGCTGCTATGAAGGGCAGGGCTGTGTGTCTTGGGATGCTAGCACCACACCAGTAGCCAAAGGCTAACACCTGCTTCCTAAGCAGGTGCACACGGCAGGCATCCACTGCTGACTTCTTGCAAGTCAACCAATTGTACTAGCTCCCAAGATGAGACTCTCTCTCCTTCTCTTCTCTCTCCCTCTCCCAAATCATCTAGAATCCATGCAGCATCAGGGAGTGGTTCATGCTTCTCAGTCACTGCAGCCCAGTAGTGTTGTGATCTCTCTCACAGACTCAAGTACAAATTGTAGAAAGTTCCATTCCTATTTGTATCCCTTTGACTTCCTTTTGTTGCCTAATTGCTCTGACTAGGACTTTCAGTACTATATTGAATAGGTAGGGAGAGAGTGGGCAGCCTTGTCTAGTCCCTGATTTTAGTGGGATTGCTTCAAGTTTCTCTCAATTTAGTTTGATGTTGGCTACTGACTTGCTGTATATCGCTTTTACTATGTTTAGGTATGGGCCTGGAATTCCTGGTCTTTCCAAGACTTTTACCATGAAGGGGTGTTGAATTTTGTCAAATGCTTTCTCAGCATCTAATGAGATGATCATGTGGTTTTTTTTTTCCCTTGAGTTTGTTTATATAGTGGATTACATTGATGGATTTCTGAATATTGAACCGTCCCTGCATTCCTGGGATAAAGCCTACTTGATCATGATGGATGATTGTTTTGATGTGTTCTTGGATTCAGTTTGTGAGATTTTTATTGAGTATTTTTGCATTGATGTTCATAAGGAAGATTGGTCTGAAGTTCTCTTCCTTTGTTGAGTCTTTGTGTGGTTTAGGTATGAGTGTGATTGTAGCTTCATAGAACGGATTGGGTACTGTTCCTTCTGTTTCTATTTTGAGGAATAGTTTGAAGAGAATTGGCATTAGGTCTTCCTTGAAGGTCTGATACAATTCTGCACTAAAACCATCTGGTCCTGGGCTTTTTTGTGGAGAGACTTTTAATGACTGCTCTATTTCTTTAGGGGTTATGGGACTGTTTAGATGGTTTATCTGCTCCTGATTTAACTTTGGTACCTGGTATCTGTCTAGAAAGTTGTCCATTTCAACCAGATTTTCCAGTTTTGTTGAGTATAGGCTTTTGTAGTAGGATCTGATGATTTTTTTGAATTTCCTCAGTTTCTGTTGTTATGTCTCCTTTTTCAGTTCTGATTTTATTAATTTGAATTTATTAATTTTATTAATTTTATTAATTTATTGATTTTATTAATGTCTCTGTGCCCTTTGGTTAGTCTGGCTAAGGGTTTATCTATCTTGTTGATTTTCTCAAAGAACCAGCTCCTGGTTTTGTTGATATTTTGTATATTTCTTTTTGTTTCTACTTGGGTGATTTTAGCCATGAGTTTGATTATTTCCTGCTGTCTACTCCTCTTGGGTATCAAAGGGATACAAATAGGAAAGGAAGAAGTCAAAATTTCACTATTTGCAGATGATATGATAGTATACTTAAGTGATCCTAAAACTTCCACCAGAGAACTCCTAAACCTGATAAAGAACTTCAGCAAAGTGCCTGGTTATAACATCAACTAAAACTAATCAATAGCCTTCCTCTACTCGAAAGATAAACAGGTTGAGAAAGAAATTAGGGAAATGACACCCTTCACAATAGACACAAATAATATAAAATACCTTGGTGTGAATCTAATCAAGCAAGTGAAAGATCTGTATGACAAGAACTTCAAGTCTCTGAAGAAAGAAATCAGAGAAGATCTCAGAAGATGGAAAGATCTCCCATGCTCATGGATTGGCAGGATTAATAGAGTAAAAATGGCCATCTTGCCAAAAGCAATCTACAGATTCAATGCAATCCCAATTAAACTCCCAACTCAATTCTTCACAGAGTTAGAAAGAGAAATTCTCAAATTCATTTGGAATAACAAAAAACCTAGGATAGCGAGAACTGTTCTCAACAATAAAAGAACTTCTGGAGAAATCACCATCCCTGACCTCAAGCTGTACTACAGAGCAATAAAGATAAAAACTACATGGTATTGGTACACAGACAGGCAGGAAAATCAAAGGAATAGAATTGAAGACCCAGAAATGAACCCACACACCTATGGTCACTAGATCTTTGACAAAGGAGCTAAAATTGTCCAGTGGAAAATGACAGCATTTTCAACAAATGGTACTGGCTCAACAGGAGGTCAGCATGTAGAAGAATGCAAATCAATCCATTCTTATATCCTTGTACAAAGCTCAAGTCAAAGTAGATAAAGGACCTTTACATAGAACCAGATACACTGAAACTAATAGAAGAGAAGGTGGGGAAGAACCTTGAATACTTGGGCACAGGGGAAAAGTTCCTGAACAGAACACCAATGGCTTATGTTGTAAGATCAAGAATTGACAAATGGGACCTCATAAAATTGCAAAGTTTCTGTAAGGCAAAGGACACTGTCAATAGGACAAAACGGCAACCAACAGATTGGGAAAAGATCTTTATCAATCTCACATCTGATAGAGGGCTAATATCCAATATATACAAAGAACTCAGGAAATTAGATTCCAGACAACCAAGTAACCCTATTAAAAAATGGAGTACAGAGCTAAACAAAGAATTCTCAATTGAGGAAATGTGAATGGCCGAGAAGCACCTAAAGAAATATTCAATATCCTTAGTCATCAGGGAAATGCAAATCAAAACAATCCTGAGATTTCACCTCACACCAGTCAGAATGGCTAAGATCAAAAACTCAGATGATAGCAGATGCTGGCGAGGATGTGGAGAAAGAGGAACACTCCTCCATTGTTGGTGGGATTGCAGGATGGTACAATCACTCTGGAAATCAGTCTGGTGGTTCCTCAGAAAATTGGAGGTAGCATTACCTGAGGAACCAGCTATACCACTCCTGGGTATATACCTAGAAGATGCTCTAACATATAACAAGGACATATGCTCCATTATATTCATAGTAGCTTTATTTATAATAGCCAAGAAGCTGGAAAGAACCCAGATGTCCTTCAACAGAGGAATGGATACAGAAAATGTGGTACATTTACACAATGGAATATTACTCAGCTATTAAAAACGATGAATTCGAGAAATTCTTAGGTAAATGGATGGAACTAGAAAATATCATCCTGAGTGAGCAGGTGCCCCTTACTGTCACTGTCCCAGGATAGCATCTTGTGAGGAGTAGCCCATACATTTTGGCTCAGGCTACTCTCACAGATACTGTCCAACACATGCTGAAACGGTGATGCTAACAATCAATTGCCAACTGCATACCCTGGAGGCTACCCCCAAAGCCTCTGCCTCCCCAGTTGGTCCCCATGGCAGGAGTGTCTCATCCCCACCACTCTGCCATCACAAACCTTCAGACCTCAGTGGCCTTTCGTGTTTACTGCTCACAGTTCAGAGAATGGAAGATGTCGTGTCTGGGGATGGTAACTTTCTAGTGCATAGGTGGCATCATGTTAGAAGAAGGTCAGGGGTCCTTGGCTCTTCTTTGTAAGGACTGAATCCACCTAACTGTTTCCTAAGAACTAAACTTCCTAATATCCGTGTGTGTCTAGGGGTGCGGGGTGGGGGTGTTTCAACACACAAATTCTGAGGAAAACCAAACACTGTGTCCATAGCAATAGGAACTAGAGATAGGAGAACTCTTACAGCGCGATAAAGTCCCACACTCAGCCTGACACCCCTTCCTTGGAATGCAGTCTGGGGCCTGGTGCTTGTTCTGTGTTCACCACCTCCATCCCTAACCATGGCTTCTGCCTACTTCATTGGCCATGTATATGGCTAAGATTAATTGAGGAAGATTATGAGGCCTTCCAGCCTGGGACAGGTGCACGGGAGTCTCTGAGGCTCCCTGAGATGGTTGGTGGCGACAAGGCTTCCCTAGAGGTGACTCTCAGTCCTGCTTTTCTGACAATGGATAGCATCCTTTTGAGGATCCAGTGTAACCAAGGAGGATAACGATCACACAGATGCAGAGATTCCTGCCCCTTCCCTGGGCTCTTAGAGATGCAGGAGACTCGGAGCCAAAGCCCACAATGGCTACTGAGACATCAGAGGGGAGAGTGGAGCTGAGCTGACACCAGCACCCACTACACAGGGACTCAGCATACTGCTCAGTGAGCCAAGACTATGTAGGGTCTTCTCCCCTGGGTTGTCCTCTGGGCCATAGCTTGCTTCTGGCAACGCTTGCTAAGATTTTGTGTCTGGGGACTTGTTTTGGGAGTCCCAGGCCAAGCAGGGATGTTGTATTTTAAAGGGTAAGAAGGGAGGAGGCAGAGGGGAATCTCTTCATCAGCAGACAAACACAAGTGCTGGAAGCCCAGTAGCCAGGAGCCCCCTGAACCTACCAGGACATTGGATACCAGCAAGGCCAGGCTTCAACTCACTGCTATGGGTTGGATTTTTAGTGACACCCAAAATCCTTGTGAATGAAAGGTGTGATCCCCAGCTCGTGGCACTATTGAGAAATGATAGGATCATAAGGACTCGAGCCTGATCAACAGATTGGCCTGTTGGTTGAAGAGCACACTATTAGGAAGTGGGACAAGGCAGAGGAAGCAGATCGCTAAAAAACATACCTTTGATGAGTAAGTATGTAATGTTCCAGGCGCTTCCTTTTTGCTCTCTGCTTCCTGGCCACTACAACATGAGTGTCTTTCCTTTACTGTCCCTTGTTAGATGACTCTGGAGCCAGCTGACTGAGGACTGAAAACTCTGAGATGAAGAGCCAGAATCTGTGTTTTCTGCTGAGTGTGAACTGAGAGCTAAAATTGCAAAGGGGGAGAAGCCTGCCCTGGTCTCATGGCTGTCACCCTGATGGTGAGGGTGGAAGTGGGTAGTGACCTGGAAGCTACAGAACTCAAATTATCCAAGCCTGAGCCTGAGACTAAGGAAACACGAGGGGGATGCAGAACACAAAGATGATTCTCTGCCACTGGGCTGAGGCAGACATCCTAGTCATCACAGATCGAATCTGTAGCCTTCTTCTTTCCCCTTGCTGCTCATCCTGTCCCTGGCACAGTGGACTTCCTGAAGACCTCTACCAGCATGAAGCATGTGGTTTGAAGGCTGTCTCTTCCGTAAGTTCTTCATGTCTTTGAATACTTGTGGTGGCACTGTTCTGGAAGGTTGTAGAACATTTAGGAGGCTGAGCCTTGCTGGAAGTGGGCTTCTAGGTTTTATAGTCTGGCTCCACCCCTCACTGCTTCTTGCTACAGATACAATGTGACTACCTGCCTCCCCGCTGTCCTGACTTCCCAGTCATGATGTACTGTACCTTGGAACTGAGCCACATTAACTCCTTCCTTCTTTAAATGATTTTTGTCACATCCCTGAGAAAACTAACACAAAGGGCAAGCCTTCAAAGCCACACCCGGGTCCCCAGAAGCACTCTCCTTACAGTCACTGATGTCCAGACTTCCTGTTGTCTCCATATCCACCCAGGTATTCCACATAGACCAGGTCTCTCCAGTGCTGTGTGCATTCCAGCCCTAACCCCAAGTCTGGGACCCAAATGATGAGGACCAGTTTGAGGGCCAGTGGTGAAAGGAAAGGGAAGATGGCAAGGAAGAGAGTGGAAAAAAGAAGGTGGTGGCCAAGTGGCTTGCTACAAACTTGGATGAGCTCAGACTGGAAGCCATGCTCAATCCTGGCCTTAGAGTCCTGTGTAAAAGAAACAACAAGACTTCCATATGCAAAGTCCTCAAGTAATGGGCACAGGTGAAACCAGATGGTTTCCTGGAAGTGATTTTTAGCAAATATTCAATATTCCTAGTCCTTTTCAAGATTTCAGCATTGTGACAGAAAGTTCTATTCCACTCACAGAAAATGTTTACTGGGAGTCTGTTATCACCCTGGCACTGTTTTTGGATGTGTTAGTACTTAGATGAACCAAATAGGTCATGATGTTACGCCAAGTTCTCTGAACAACTCAGGCTGCTAAATTGTACCTGTGACACAAGAGGATGCCCTAAGCTATGACACCCTAGGGTGTGACTCCATGGGATGTGATGTCATAGAGCGTCCACTCCACCAAGATGGGCAGGGTTTGGCTCTGTGCAGCCTCGTCCTTCTCAAACATGCATTCCATTCTTCAAACTCACTAGGACAAAGTGACTCACATGCGTGGAGAGATATTTGTCATTGATGTGGACAGAGATGGTTTGGGCTCCTCACAGAATGAGGTGGAAACGTTGACATTTCATTTTGAATTCAGTCCCTTAAACATGTAACAATGGAAATGCAACAATGGAAACATGTAACATTGTAAACATGTAACAATGTAAGCAATGACAAGGTTTTAAGCTTTGCTTAAAAGATAGCACCTTCTATAATGCAGTCCCTAAAATTTACCTTGCATGAGTGTGTAAGATGTTGCCCCTCTGCCTCCCTGACCCCTGAAACTGCAGGAACTGGGATCAGAATGATGCTAGTGTCCATTATTCTATCTTGGTTCTCATTGCTAAAGGGCTGTTCAGAAGCCCATGATGCTGCCTCCAATACACTCAAAGAAGCTAGTCTCTAAACATGTGCTTAGATTCTGATTTCACCATTTTAAAGTTCTTGTGTTCTCAGTAACAGTTTCCCCAAATATGCTAATTCCTAATATATTTTATTCCTACTATAACTATAGGCCTGTACTTCAACAGAAAAAAAATTAACCTATAAGAGACAGAAACTGTTTTCTTCAAGTGAATGCTACCATGACAGTGGATGGGCACACCTGAGGTCACTGGGATCAGGGGTCCATAGCCCAACATGCAACTATGCCACACTGGCAGCTCACTGATTGCCTGAGGCAAGGTGCCATACTTTTTAATAAAGTTTTATTGGCACACACCTATGCCCATCCTTGTATTGATCATCAACACTATTTCTCAGTGTTATAGCAGCAAACCTTGGCCAGACATCATCGACTGTCATGTAGGATACAACTTCCCACATGAAGATGCTTAGTCCTTCTGGGACCGCCTCTGTCCAGGCACATGAGTCACCTCATTCACCAGTTTCACTGCAGTTCCAGATGGGGGCCCCTAGCATCAGAACCTGAAATGGGGTCCCTTATGTGACAGATCACAGAGGGAAACCTTCAGAAGAGGCCAGCAGGACAGGGATGGGAAGGAGTCAAGAGGGTGCATTTGGGAACAGCCAGCCTGAGCCTGCCCTATTCCAGGGGAGCTCCAGGATGCATCCAGAGAAGGGACAGGGAAACAGGTAAAATACAACATTGGTCAGTAGTAGGCATCAGGACCCCAGGAGAGGGAGTTGTGGAGCCCAGCGTCCCCTGTGGCCCTCGTGTAGACCTAAGACCATGACCTATGACCTATGACCTCATGTAGGGCCATCTAAGATACGTTAGCTGCAGTATGGCAGTGAATAGGCAAACTGTTGTCATGGGATCAAGACAACCCAGCAGGCAGTAGTAATACAACCTGCTGCTATAGTCAACAGGGTTCACAACATCAGGAAACCACAAACTGTTCACAGATGCAGTTGTCTTTACCAAAACCACAATAGATCAGGAGACGAGACAAAGTCAGTCTTCAAGCTGCTGGCCTGGAGTGGGATGGACAGACTTGTCACATCCCTCCCCACCATTTTCCTGACTTCCCACTCAACAACCCCACTCAGGGCAGAGTTTTGACAAGGAGGAGTTAGAGTGTGTCCTTCTCATGAAGGCAAGTGACAGTCTTTCCTGAAGTAGGGAGGATGGCTTCCAGACAGGGCGGGCGCTGGGCGAAAGGGGATCAGGTTCTGCCTGAGCATTGGCGTACTCTCCAGGAGTGTCTTACTTGGTGCTCTATTGCTGTCAAGAGACACTGCAGCCACTGAAACTCCTATAAAGGAAAGCATTTGATTGGGGCTGCCTTACAGGTTCAGGAGTTTAGTCCATTATCATCATAGCAGGGAGCATGGCGGCATGCAGGCAGACATGGTGCCTGAGAGGTAGCTGGGAGTTCTGCATCTTGATCCACAGACAGTAGGAAAAGAGACACTGGGCCTTGCTTGGGCTTCTGAGCCCTCAAAGCCTGTGACACACTTCCTCAGACAAGGCCACACCTTCTAATCCTTCTTAGTGCCACTCCCTGATAACTAAGAATTCAACTCTATAAGCCTACGGAGCCAGAGCCGGGGTGGGGAGGTGGGGGTATGGGGGGCATTCTTATTCAAACCACCACAAGGAAATCAACTGCATTGTTGTCACTGAAGCCAAGAGGAGGTTTCTTCGAAGGCCAAGCCATGGGCTGGCTTTGTCTCCTGTCTGAGCAGATCCATTTCCATGGGATATTAGAACAGAAGCCATATTGAGAGCCAACTGGACTTTCTTTCCATGTAATGAGGGGGGAAAAGGGCAGTCAGGGTGGTGGATCCCCAAGAAAGAAAGAAAGCAAGAGTGTCTGCCAAGAGGAAATGAATGTATGTGAAATCAAGCACATGTGACAGGGGATACCCAGACCTCTGTGGAGTCTGAAAGGAGAGAAGATCTAGTTCCCTGAAGTTAGAGGGTCCCCCCTTGAGAAGGAGGGGAAGAGGTATGGATGCCTTGCAAGGAATCGGCTGTTCACAGGGCACCCAGTGAAGCTAGAGAAAGATGCTGCCCAAGATAGAAGATGAGTGGTTTGAAAACCTCCAGGGAACTAGGAGGAACAGCCAGACTCCTCAAAGGCATGAAAACGAAGCACCTGCGCATACAGCAGGAGTCCAGGCTCCAAGAAATCTTGTCTGTCAAAATTGACTCCAGCATCTACAGGTGCCTTTCTAAGAGAGAAAACTGAAAAGCAAGCCTTGTCACCAAAAGAAACTGAGTCCCACAGATGCCATAGTGGGGACCCTCAGCTACTGGGTCTTTCATACCCAGTCTCTATCACAAGACACCATGCTACTTTGGAGGTGAATCACCCTCTGGCCAGTCCTGCCAGCTGCTGCCAGTCCACCAGGAGCTCAGCTAAGGAGAGGAAGTGGTAAGGTGCACCTCACTAGCCTTGTAGAAAGGGGGCTCACTGAAACCAAGAGTGGCAATCCTACAAGAGTCTTCTGGCAGTCCTTTCCTGACTTCCCCAAGAAGGAATGCTGTACTGGGACAGGGTGATGCCAGGCCAGAGCAGATGAAACAGTATAGCCACACAAAATGCCAGCATACTGCAAGAAGCCACCAACGACCAGCTCTGCACTGATTGGTAATGGTGTGTTTAATTGAAATTTCAAGGTTCATTACGGGATGTGGATTAATTAAATTGAGAGGGAAGATAATGAAAAATATTCCCGCTGGATACATAAAGAGCAGGCCTGCTGTGGCGAGAGGAGGGGAATTAAAACGTATGGACCTGCCAGGACTCCCCATGCTTGTCCCCTGGAAAGGAGTTAAGGCTGCAGCTACACCCTACAGAACAAAGATGTGCCACAAGCTCCATGTAGCCTCTACACAGGCTTCCAGAGGCTCCACGTAGGAACCACGGAGAAATCCATGGTCTCCACACAGGCCCTGCACAAATGTCCATAGTCTCCACACATGCGTCCATAGGCTCCACACATGTATCCATTGGCTTCACACAGACTCCACACATACTCAACCTAGGCTCCATATATCCTCCATACAGGTATCCATAGGCTCCACACAGGCATTTATAAGACCCATATAGATTCCCCACAGATATCTAAAGCCACATAGATATCTCACAGATATCTAAAGGCTCCACATAGGTTTTACACAGGCTCCATACAGGCTGTGTGCAGGCATCCACAAGCTTCTACACATGTACTACACAGGCTCCCTACAGACACTTCAAGAGGTTCCATACAGGAATCTACAGACTCTCCACAGGCTGCACACAGGACTTCTTGGCTTCTGCACAGCCTCTATTTGTCTCCACACAGATTCCATGGACTCTACACAAGAATCTGCAGGCTCCAGACAGGTACCAACAAGGTCTCCCTACTGGGTTCACACAAGCACGCACAAGCGTTCACAGGTTCCACAATCTCCGTGACCTCCTGAGTAAGAAGAAGTAGAACCCAGAGCCTCCCAGAGACTTCCTCTTGACAGTAAGCCTTCAGGACATCCCTGGTCAGCACAACATCAACAGACCTGCCTGAGGCTTCCAGACTTGTCACATGTGAAGCACCAAAACACTGTCTGGCAGAGAATCTGTTTTGTCTGAAACCGAAGGATCAGGTTTGGACACTGCAGGATGAGGAGAGAGCTTGCTGAAGTGCAACGTATCTAGCCAAGCACCAAGGCAGTGATATGAGGAGCCCATGGTGCAGAAAAGCCAAGGCAAAGTTTCTGCACATTCCTAGCCGAGTAACATTTGTCCCTGGTGTCCTCTGTGCTATCCTCTGGAGCATAATGAGGATATCCAAGAGGAAGGATTCTGTCTCTGTTCAAAACTTCCATGGTGTATTTGATGGCTCAGTGTCCCCAGAGTGATAGCCTTTAGGAGTGCTGCTCCCCAGCTTTGTCCAGGACTCATTAAGCCAACCGCAAGTCCTAAGCCTGAGAGTTTTAGAGCAAACCATGAGGGCTTCCACCAAAGACTCACTGTAAGAAATCATAAAGGAAGCTATTTGTTTAAAATGGAAGACAACTTCCGGTTACAGAGATGTTGCAGTCAGCGATGCTGGAACCTGAGTCTAGACACCTCAGAACTCACATTTTAAAAGTTGGATGTGGTGGTGTGTGCTTGTAATTCCAACCCTGGGAAATGGAGCTAGGAAAATCATTCTGCCTCATGGGTGAATTCAGGGCAAAGGGTGACCTGGTCTCAAAAACTTGGTGGACTGTACCCAAAGAACTACATCCAGGTTGTGCACACACAGTTGCACATATGTGTACATGCATATGAATCTGAAAACACACATATACACAGGAGAGACAGACAGACGGACGAATGGACGGACGGACAGATGGATGGGTGGTGGGCAGGCGGGCAGGCAGGCAAACAATTACAAAGGAAAGTTCTGAGTAGCCAGAAAATATCAAGAAGTAATGAAAACACCCACGAATCTAGAAAGCAACTTTGAAGCCATCATACTAAATCTCAGCAGAGTGAAGGACAAAGAGAAGATGCTGAGTACCATGGGCACCACTGATGTGCAGTTAAGCTTGAAAAAGTGCTACTCCCTGGGGACTACTAGAGGCATTCAGGTCTTTAAGTGAAGTTTAGCTTCTGAGTCAGGTTCATAGTGAAATCGTGAGAATTCTTTCCAGAGGAAGTGGATTGTGAATTTCTATAACACAAAAATGTAGAGAAGGAGACACCTGTGTCAAATATACAATCAAACTGAAGCATAAAAAGAAACTTCAGGACAAAAATACAAAACAAATTTGGTAAAAAAAAAAAATTAATTAAAACATATCTACAAACACAAAAAATATGAATGGATAAGATTTAATAATTTAAAACTTCCAGAATGCATTTGAATTCAGCTATATGCTGTTTTAAAATGTTGAAAATTTATATAAATGAAACATTGTAAAGGCTGTGGCACAAATTATCATACAGATATATTTATACTCATTAGTATTTAACTTTCAGTTTTATTTTTCCATATCTTTAAAGTTGCAATTTTATGAGAAATGAAAGGAGTCAGTGGTAAAACTTTAGCTCCCCACTCAACAATCCTCATTGCTTGATCCAGGATCTACCCTCTGGGCAATAAAATGAAAACACATATTCAGTCTAAGTTGGCGCCCTGACATGCACATCCTACTTATCCTTCATCAGTTAAGGGGTTAAAATTTGATCCACCCACTGTGCTAATTGCTCACAACAAAATCAGAGGCTCATATATTTGAATGATTGATCCCTAGTTGGTGAACTTTTTAAAGAAGAACTAGAAGGTGTGACCTTGCTGGAGGAGGTGTGTCATGGGGGAGTGAAGTTTCAAAAGCCCATGCCAGACCTAGTATCTATCTATCTATCTATCTATCTATCTATCTATCTGTCTATCTATCTATGTTTCTATCTCCCTCACTTCCTCTCTTTCTGTTTTACTCTCCCTCCACACTTACTATGTGATTATCAGCTGCTGCCCTAGTGCTATGCCTGCCTGCCACCATGCTCCCCATCCTGATAGTCATGAATGAACGTTCTGAAACTGTACACAAATCCCAAAATAAATTATTTCTTTTATGTTGTCTTGGTCATGTGTCTCTTCAGAGCACTAGAGAAGTATCTAAGACAGAAAGAAAACTTGGACATGGTGGAATGGGAAGTGAGCTAGAAGGTTACACAGTGCGCACCATCTTTGAAACAGCAATGGTGGGCATACAGGGATCGATTCTAATCAGTTTAGGAGAGAAGGCGGGGCTTTGTCTTGAAGAACATCAGAGGAGACCTATGGATGAGCTCCTTGTCCACGGCTCAGACCCAATCAGGAGACAGCAGTGAGAATGTAGACACAAGATGGGAGGTATGCAGTATCAAGTTAGGATGATGTTTCATGGCTACAGGCATGCCTTTGGAGAATCTGCCTGAGGCAGAGTGAAATCTCATATCATTTTGAAGCTTTGTGGAAATCTATACTTACTGTGATTTTTTTTCTTAATGTGAAGAAAAGGATACACATCGCCTTCTAGGGAAGGGCATGTCCCACTCAGTCCACACCCATAAATCAACACTGCCCAGGGGTCTAGTTCTGTTCCTGGTGCTCTTGCCTCCTGAAGCTGCCTGGCAGTTTCAAACAACAGGAAGTTGGGCAAGTGAGATTGCTCAGTGAGTAAGGGTGCTTGCCACCAAAGCTAAGGGCTGAATACCCCAGATGAAAAGAAAAAACAGACTCCCACAAGTTGTCCTCTGACCATCACGTGTGCTCCGTGGCACGTCCTCCACCCACAAAATCAACCAAACAATCAATCAATGTTAAAAAAAAAAAATCTAGGTAGTTGTCATCTCTCCATTTCAGAGACCAGAGCTGATGACCTGGCCTCCAGGGTTCTGGTGAAGAATCTCTCTCTCTCTCTCTCTCTCTCTCTCTCTCTCTCTCTCTCTCTAGCACACACACACACACACACACACACGTGCATACACGCACATGCACACATCATAGCATTTTTGCCTCCATAGTCACACTACCTCCTCTCTCTCCTCTTCTCTTTTCCCTCCATCTCCTCACCCTCTTTCCCTACATCTCCCTCCATCTTCACCTCTCTCTCCTACTGTCTTTCTCTCCCTCTCTCTCCTCCTTTCATAGGGGAGAAAAGGACTTATTCAGGATACAGTTCCAGGTATAGTGACCGCTGTGGAAAATTAAGGTAGTAAGAACTTCACATCCTAGTCGTATTACGCCCACAATCAGAGCAGAACAAAATGGATGCATGCATGATCACTTGCTTGCTTGTGCTCAACTTGATTTCTCCATTCTATACAGTCCAGGACCTCCTGCCTAGGGAATGATACCACCCACAGTTGGCTGGGCCTTCCCACATCAACTAACAATCCAGACAATTCCTAACTTGCATACATACAGGCCAATCTGATCTAGATATGCCTCAGGAAGACTGTTCCTAGGTTGTGTCAAGTTGACACTAAAGCTGACCTCCTCTTTCCCACTCTTCTTCTCCCTTCTTCCCCCTTTCCTCTCATATCCCTCCTTTCCCTCATCTCTGTCCTATGTCCCCTCCTCTCCTCCTTCCTATCTTTCTCATCCCTTCTCTCCATCCTCCTCCTCTTCCGCCCCTTCCTACTTCTCCCCCTTCCTGACTCCATCCCTCCTTACTCTCCTCTTCCTACTTATTTTCCCTCCTCCCTTCATCTTCTTCCATCAGCCCTGAAGTAAAATATTGGAAGAATTTTCCTAAGTGCCCTTGCTACAAAGAAAGTCTGGCAAAAGGAAAGTTCTAGAGCCACCATTCTCAACCCTGGGGCACAAAGCAGATATTCTGCATATCAGATATTTACATTGCGATTCATATGGGTGTGAGTGCATGTGTACACACACACACACACACACACACACACACACACACGGGGAGGGTGGCTTCTAGCACTAAGTCAGAAGGCATTGTTGATGCTCTTGGTATCTGAACCACCAAGTGTCCCTTCTTCTGTCATCTAAGGCCATTTTCCAGTCAGCAGACCACAGCACTCCACATGATGAAGGAAAGCCCAGAGAGGTTGAGCAAGGTCAATAGAAATGCATAATTCAGGGATCCTGCCTGCCCTAGGGACCTCTGATGGAGACTTCAGTGCCAACAGGGAAGCAGGAGTTCATGATGCGGGAAGGGGCATTAACCAGCCTGCAGCCTCTCACACTTGGCTCAGGGCCAGGGACATGACACACTCAATCACACAGGTCAGTGACTGTGAAAGGGAAGGATGAGCAAGGCCACATCAGCAAAGAGCCCACTACTGCCTCCTGCCTCCGGGGGCGGGGTGGGGATGTGCACCCAGCCGTTGCCTGGCAACAGCAATGCTTTCTGCCAATGATGCAAGAAACAGAATGAGGTGGACGTTTGCTTTTTTCCAGGTAATCAAACCAGCTTAAAAGTTATCAGTGTTGCCTGGTTACAAGGACAGTTCTGGGCCCCCGGCACCCTGAAGCTGCACCCCAGAGAGTACTGATTCCCTGTCTGAGCTGGAGGAGAATTAGGTATGAGGCAGGTGCCGTGAACAGAAACAGAGAGGGGTTAGGGATGCCTACTCCTGCTTCAAGCCTGTGAGGAGCCTGGGGAGCTAGACATTCAGCCTTCCCCACAAATAAACAGGGCCTTACCATACATTTCTCCCCAGCTTGCCAGACAGCTGTTGAATATCAAATAAGGTGGCTCAGCTTCCAAGAGCTGTAACGAAGAGAGTGGCTCACAGGGACTACTCGTGAGCCCTACCACTCCTCAGCTGCTCAAGGCCTGTCTATCAGGAGACACCAGAACCAAGGCTTTTAAAAATAGGGCCATGCTCTGCATCTTGTCCCCAACCAATTCAGTTCCATTAACAGCTGCGTGAAGTCACTCCAACCCACCACGTGAATATGTTTTTATTTTTAACAATTATGTGTTTTTTTTTTAGGTCAGGCATATCTGAATTTATCTTTATATTTTGGTAATTTAATTCACAACCAGTGCTGCTATTTTCCACTAATGATTGCTTATCAAATCTATATGCTGGGCTTTCTGCAGCCTGGCAATTTTCTTCTGTTATATCTTCGGCCTTTGTTTCTGTCCTTCCATATTAACATCTGGCATGTGTGCTGTTTTCTGTCTGCTGGGACTGCTTTCGGCCTCTTACTGCTGAGATTTTATTTACTCCTAGCAACAACAACAACAACAGCAGCAGCAAAAATCATTATTATACCTTCTACAGATGGTGTATGTGAGGTCAGAGGGGCTAAATAACCTGTTTCAGCTCACACAGCACTGAGCGATAGAGCTTGGAAGTCCAGGAAATGGTCCCACACTCACTCTCCACTCCATAGCTTATGGATTCTTTTCCTCTATTTCAATACTGGTAACTCCCTGGAGTGTTCTTATTGGTGGATTCCTCACACTCTGTTCTCTCTATCACCAACGCATTCATTCATCTTTGGTGAGTTTATCTCGTTTCAACCTCTATCCCCAGCTATGAGCTGTTCAGTCTGTGAGCGGCCTCTCTGCCCAGCATCAGGGAGTGTGATCTGCTGGATGGAGCCACTTTCTAAGGCACAGTACTTCTCTGACCCACCCAGGCTCCTTGATGTCTACCCCTTGCCCTCCAGATGGATCCCTGCTGTATTCCTGACGTGAGACTGCTGGGTAACAATTTACCGTGAACTAAACAGCAGGTATTTTTAGGTTCTGGAAACAGGTCGTGGCAAATCAATGTTCCATCCCAAGACTACAGGGCGAGTGTCTCCCGACCTCCCAGGTCCTGTCATCTCTGAGCACTGCACAGCCTGTGGCTGCCTGGCTTCCATCTCTGCTCCATTTCATATCTGTGTCTGTGTCCTCTCCTCTTCCTATAAGGACATGAGTCACCAGGGCTCTGGAGGACAAGAGCCTGAAATGTCATCTTTCTGTCCTCAGATGGCAGAGGCTGGCCAGGAAGACAGCAGGCATCTTCATCCTCAGAGACAGGATGCCCTCAGTAGATAGTCTGGGGAAAGGAGCTAGACAGTAGCACTCGCTGTGCCAACCTGGTTTTCTCACCTACCTGACTGCCTTCCCTGTGGACCAGCACCCAAGCTGCAGGTGAAGAGAAAAATCTGAAAGGAACCTACCAGGTGTCTCCCACAGCCAGACCTCTCAAGGCCCAGGGCTATAAAATATCGCTCCATTGAGAGCCACTAAAGTTCCCCTAGCCAGGCCAACAGCTCTTGCTTGCTGTCTTCCACCAATACAGCTTGCAGAGGCCCTGGTCTTCTTATACCCCAACCTCCCCTGGTCAGTGTGGATTTGGGGGTACAGAATAAACCTCCCAAAATTTCCTCAGTTGGCTCCTATATCTCCACTCTGCTGGTCTTCCCTCCTCTCTCATCTGCTTGGCAGCTTTCAATACATCATCTCTCTCTCCATCTCCCTACTCACTCTTGTTAACGTCTTCTCTTTAATTTACCACTATTCAATGCACCAAGTCCCTATTTCAACCCGGAATTCTTTATAGCAACTTAAATGTCAAGAGATGTATAAAGAAAACTGGTCTGATTCATTCCTCTGCTTCATTGCCTGCTAATAATGTCTACTGCCCACCACATGCCACCTATGGCCACCGTAAAAGGCGCTTTGTGCGTGGGTTGCCGCTTGTCAGCACTGGCCTCAGTGCCAAGAGGTGGAAAATGCTGCACTCCACTTCACAGATGATCAGTCTGAAGACCACAATGGTGAGAGATTTCCCCAGGATGTGGCAGCTCGTCGGCATCAGAGCTGGTCAGCATCAGAGCTGGTCAGCATCAGAGTCAGCTTCGCAATGCTACTTTTTTTCACACAGTTGCGAATGTGCTGCTGTGGAGACCATTCTAAACCATTCAGCCTGCAATGGAAGGCTGAGAGTGAGTTCCACATGGGATGTGGAGACCTCGCTGTCCTGGCATCAAGGCAAAGCCACAGATGTCTTTATAGTTATTGTCAGTGGTCCTGTAAGAGATGCCCTGCCCTCTGTTCTCAGAGAGGCCCCCTTCGAAGACGAAAGGCAGTGAGGAGGCATGAAAGCTTTGTGCATTGAGGGAGCTCATAACTCATCCTCACATCCAAAGTGCATTGGCTAGCTACTCTTCAATATGTTGCAAAACAAAATGTTCCACCCCTCAGTTGCTTAAGCCAAAAGTCATATATTCTTACTTTCCAGCTTGCAGACCATGGACTTAGCTCTATCCATTGTGACAGCTGGATCAGGTCTGGATCTCCCTCATGCCTGACCCATATACTGTGGATCTGGGACCAGGTGACCACTAGGAAGGTTCTCCCTGTGATGCAGATGAACAGAAGGGTGGCTTCTTAAGCATTTATTGTAACAAAACACCTGAGGCCAAGCAGTGTATGAAGAGCAGAAGTGTCTTTGGCTTGGACTCTGGAGAACAGGGAGCCCAAGGACGTAATGGTGATATGAGCATGCCATCTGGAGAAGCTTCTGCACCAATCAGAACAGAGGTGGGTCTCTTCTCATAAGACCACAGTAGCATCATGGGTCACTCTTGTGACCTCAGTTAACTGTACCTAATCTCCAAAGCTCCATTTCCAATATGGGTTTGAGGACTAAGTTTCTAGCACCTAAAATTTGGGGAACACACCTCAAACTTCAACATCTTATGGCTTACATTTGTAACTAGTACCATGATAGAGTTGGGTCTTCAGGGTGCAGCACAACTGAGCATGTCTGTGTTGAACCCATATACCCTGGGCATCCCAGCCAGTGATGGGCATGATGGGGACAGAACCCAGCCACACCCATCCAAGGCAGGACTCCTCTAACAGTGCTCTGGCTTCTGAGCACCCCTTGTCTATACATACTTTCTCCTTGCTGTGGCATGGGCCAGGGTTCCCTTCCCTCTTCCTTCTGTCTCTCTAAGCAGGTATCCACCACACTGCCGTTCACTATCCCTCCAGTTCCAGCTCATCTCTATTCTTCTGTAAGAACCTGTCACTCTGTCTTGCTATGACAAAATGCCAGACATAACTTAAAAGAGGAAAGATTGTTTGGTTCCATGGTTCCCGTCCATGGGCAGCTGGCTCCATTGCTCTGGGCTTGTGGGTCTTCATTGCAGAAGGGTACGGCGTGTGTGTGTGTGTGTGTGTGTGTGTGTGTGTGTGTGTGTGTATGTGTGTGTAGTGGGCAGGGGAGGACTCCTCACCTCATGGCAGCCAAGGAGCAAAAAGATAGAGAGAAAGGGTCTAGGGACAAGATGTAGCCTTCACAGGCACACACCCTTGCCATACTTTCTCCACTGAGTCCTCATGTCAGCCCACTGTGCCACTAGTTGAGGACCGAGCCTTAAACACACAAACCACTTTGAGGGGCAGTCTTTACCTAAACCACAACACCTCCTGGGCTCCAAAGAATCATGTCCACTTCACAAAGCAAAATATATTTGAACCACCTCAGAGAGTCCTGAAGACTCACGAGTTCCAGCATTTCTCAAAAGTCCAAGCTCAGGATCTCCCCTGAGACTCAGGATAAACTCTTAACCATCTAGTCTCTGAGTGCCTGGGCTGCTGAGCGTGAAGAAATGAATCCTGGGAAACAAGTTCCTAGATGACCTCGGACAAACTGAGTGCTGCACACTTGCCTCTCAAAGCAAGAAGTGTGCACACTGATGCTCTGTACACTACAGCACGTGCGTCTGGCACGCTCCCGACACACCCTCAGGGCAGCTTTCAGGCCAAACAGCTCATTTTTCAGATCTTTCTGATCTGCTTTTTACTCTCTGTTTTCTCAGTAGCTGTGACTAAAAGCACCCAGCAATACCTGCGCCACTATCTGAATGTTATGCTACCTTGAAATTTTCCCCAAAGATTTAATCAGTCCACCATATTTACTTTTAGCTTCCCACAGAGTCTTAACCCGTGGTCAAAATGCAGGCAAATTCTTTACCAGAATGTTCCATGAACGGCCTCAGATCAGATTCCTGTCAGAGTCCTTGTTCCCATGTGAACCTTCTTGAATGGACTTCAGTTGAGGTTTGGTTTGTTGCTATGAATTGTAATACTAAATACTGGCTCTGGTTACCTCAGGGATGAGAGACTCCTCAGGGACATCAAGTGATGCTATGTGATCTTGCTCCTTAATTTAAAGGTATTGGTTGGATAAAGATGCTAGCAGCCTATAGCTGGTAGAAAAGAGGGAGGTAGGGTTTTGGTTCCCGAGCTTGGGTCTGAGAGGAAAGAGAAGTGAAGAAGGTGGGAAGGGAAAGATGCCATAGGGGAGGAATCTGGAAAATGTGGCCATGTCGGAGTAAGAGTGGCCTAGATAGAACATGGCAAGTCATATTTTATGGTTATTGGCAGGGAAGTAAACATAATAGTATAAAGTAGCTATCTGCCCAACCCTAGTGCTTTAAAGGTTTATCATAAATATAAAGGTTTTGTGTCTTTTATCTGGGAACCAAATGATCAAAGCTGGATAGAAACCCCTGACCGAGATTAAATATTACTACAACAGCCTTCACTATCCACAGTCTGGGCTTCTGAGCTCCTATCAGAATCCCCCATGAAGCTCTGCCTACAACACTCTAACACACATTGATTGTCAGCCCTGCATGATCTAGAATCAGCTGGGAAAGCATCACAGTGAGGAATTAGCTAGATCAGGTTGGACTGTGCGCATGTTTGGGGGGATGGGACATATCTGAGGGGATTGTCTTGATTTTTTTAATTGAAGTACGAAAACCTGCTCAGCCTGGGTGGCACCATTCCCTAGGCAGGGATCCTGGAGTGCATAAGAAAGTACAGAAAGTGAGCTGAGAGTAGCATGCATGCATTACTTCCCTAGTCTCTGTTCCTGACTATGGATGTGGTGTGATCAGTTACTTCAAGTTCTTGCTGATGTACTTCCCCACAGTGGTGGACTGTATCCTGGAAGTGTGAGCCTAATAAACCCTTTCTCCGTTAAGTTGCTTTTGCCGGGGTTTTCATCACACCAATGGAAAATGAAACTATAACACCACACCTCCAAACTCCTCTCCCAAACTATCTCCAAGGGGTCCCTGTAACACATTGTCAGGAATGGTCACAGCCCTGACCTCTGACCCTACTTCTCAGTGTCAGTTTTAGTTAAGTTGTTTTGTGTTTCTGTAACAAAATGCCTGACATAAATACCTCAGGAAGAAGGGTTGGTTTGGGCTCAGTTTCAGATGTTTCTGTCCATAGTCAACAAAGATGCATTATATTTTTGACCTGTGGTAAAAATAGAAAGGAAGAAAGAGATATGATTTGGAGACAAGATCTGTTTTCCAAAGTCATGGTCTCAGGACCATTTCCTCTTCATAGCCAACCCATAATAGGAGGAAGACTGGCCTCCAAAATGAGTCAATATCAAGCCACAAAGCCTGCTGATGTCAGCTTATCTAGGAAGAAGCCTCTGCATGTGTGAATAAATGAGGCTCTTGATTCTGTCCCTGTGTAATCCCAGATACCCTTCTATCTCTAGCAACTTTGTGGCTGCGTGCTTCGAGCCGCTCTTCTCCACATCTCAGGCCCCAAGCCACAGCGCCAGACAAGAGCTGAACCATCTGGAATCAAGAGGATAAATAAATACCCTCCTCTAAGTTGTTCCCTTTGGGATTTGTCACGGAGATGTAAAGCAAAGACACGAAGAAATTACTGCTAGAAAAGTGGTCTCGTGACTGGCAACCTGACCGTGTGCTTCAGAAATTGTTGGAGCTTGGCTGAGGGAGCAATTCGGAGAGTTTGGGGGTACAGGCTAGAGAGCCCCAGGATTCATATGCAGAGTTTGAGGGTGACTTTGTCAGAAAACCAGTACACAACAAGTCAGGAAGGCTCGCCCCCTGAGTTACATTAACACAGCCAGAGTAAGTCAGCTGTCCCAGGCTTTAGCCTGTATCTAACCCCGTGTTATCTACATTCGGGGATTGTTCCACTGTCTCTCTACTCGGAGCTCTGACAGAGCTGAGGCATCCCAGGACACCTATAAGGAAGATCCCAAGTCTCCCACACATGGCACTCTGCAGCACTGAGGGGAGCTGGATAGCATTTTGGGAAGCTTCCATTCTTGCAGAACACTAGACTCAACCCAAAAGAAGCCATGATACCTGCATCAGGTCCTGGCTACCTGATGGTCAGTAGCCAGCATCTACAGATGGACAGAGCAGTGGGTGAGGCCCACTTCTGCCTCATCAACCCTGGAGCAAGTGCCTGTCCTTGCTGGTAAGAGCAGCCTGTGGTGTGAGGCCAAGGTTCTGGCCAGCTTCCCAAGGCAGTCACCTGCTGGAAATGCTGAGCTTGCCTCTGTACACAGATGGAAGCTGAATAGACATCTCGTCACTCTTCTCATACCTGACTACACCTCCCCTTCCACAATGGAGACTCCTACAGCAGAGACAGGAGGAGGCCTGGGCTCCAGGCCTTGCTTCAGAGACATTTACCAAGTGGCAAAGAGCACATGGAGCAGGAGCAAGGGAAACCTGAGTATATGATGCTCTGAGAGACAAGTACTGCATGTTTCCCAAATGCTTCTCACGACCACCCTAATGACTGTTCCACCATGCTGTTCACCTCAAAAAAAGCCAGCTCCCATCTGGCCTTTGGCATCAGACCACAGGCTCCTTCCGGCTCCCACCTGGCCATTGCCATCAGACCACAGGTTCACAGTAGCTCCCATCATCCCCACATCTCCAATAATCTACACCATGATGAAATTGTTCATGGCCTGGATGATCCTAAAATAGACAGCTGAGAGTGACCACGACATCAAGCAGTGTCATCAGAGTGGCCAAGTTGAGCCTCTGGCCTGACAGACACATCTCTGAAGCTTTCTTTGGAGCTCCCCATGGCCTGACCAGGGTTGAGTATCACTGTGAGTCTGTGAGATATGCTTCCCCATGGGTCATCGTGTCCAGCATCAGCTGAAGGAATGGATTTGTCTCTTGTCACATAAGGCTTTCCAAAGACAACGAGGCATTCAGTATGTTTCCCACAAGGATTTGTGAGACGTTCTCACATGTTCCAGGCTGCAAGCCAGTATATGGAGGGACACAGCATGTGGAACAGGGACATGGCTGTGACCCTGTGGGAGCCAACAGACTGATTGGGTAAACAGATTCAGTGACAGGCTACAAGAGCATGCAAGATACTAGACACAGTGAGGACCACATCCATCAGAAGCAGCCCTGAGTGTCTATCAGCAATAGAGATTAAAGCAATGACTTTAGGTATCAGGGACAGGGGATTGAGAGAAGGGACACACACGCGCACACACACATACACACATGTGCGTGCTTGTGCTCATAGCTGGACAGACAAGCAGGTGAAGCTGCTGTACTACATGGGATACTTGCAGGACAAGGGAAGCCAGACACTATCACCACGCAGCCAGGTAAGATGTGGGGGTCCCACCTGGGAACTGTGACCCCCAAATCCTTTACCCTGGCTAAAGCCTGAACTCTTTCTGCAGCAGCCATTTGTCACCATGCTGGAGATAGCCTGTTCCAGTCTGGGATCTTTGGAGTCTGAGATACAGGACAGTTTCTTAGGAAACATTTCCATGGCAAAATTGCTTCATGAAACCCGCAAACCCCGCCCTCTTCCAGAAGAGTCTTTGGTGCATATCAGCCTCTTGAATGCACTTAGTCTTGCAGCAGAGAATTTGCGTATTCTCCTCTACACTGCTCCCTCCAGTGCTCGCAGGCTCCTTCGAACATTTGATTTCCAGGGCGGGTGGGAGCATGGGTACTTCCAGGATGCTTCCTGGTTAGTAGTAATACAGTGGCCTGTGTTTACACATAGCCAGGCCATGTGTTTGGAGTGGTCATGTTGGTTATTAGTACCAGAGACAGATGAAGGAGGAGTCCAAAGAAGGAGCGGGAACCAGCAGGCAGAATAGCCCTCAGTGGAGCCTGTGATAGCATCCACCTCAGAGAATGTTAGTGGTGTGGACTGAAGCTCCCAGAAAGGGCCACACAATTGTGATTGATGGACTGAAATGCCAATGATCGTGGAGTTTTACATGTGGGCAGCTCAAACACCTTGAGTTATCTTTAGTCCCCTTAATAGTCTCATATTGGCCACCTCTGTGACTATTGGCTAAGTCTTTTGGGAATGTATTAACAGACCCCCTAGTTTCCACAAACCCAAAGGTAAGAAGGTCATCAAAAGCCACTCAGGTCCCACTTCCAGCCACCTACCCACCCACCCATTGCAGCATGAGTGGCCCATAGTCACAAACAGTGGATCCTGTGGGGAAGTGAAGCAGACTGGACCAGAGCAGAAGAGACCTCAGGCAGACATGAGGAGAAAAACAGACTCTCAGGAGGCAGCTTCAGTCGTGCAGTTCATTTAATGGGGGAACAAAGGGTACTTAAACCATTGGAGGGTGGGTGGGGGCTTTGGAATGAATGCACATCATTGGCCAGGGCCAGGGTGATGGGGATGCCTCATTTGCATAAGGAGGAATTCCAGGTGTTGCTGGACAAGACTTTATAAAGGGAGAGGAAGTTTAATCTGGGTACTGGCTATGAGACCTCCTTCTGGGAAGGAAGGTGAGGGCACAGGACCATGTGTGCTGGGACATGCAGACCTAGGGCAATGGGGGAGCAATCTTACTCCTGGCAATCTCAGGATGAGATTTCCAGGGTTTTGACACACCTCAACCCCACTCTTGCTCCAGGCCAGAGCCCCACAGCTCCTCAGCTCTTCTCTGTCAAAGAGTATCTGACACCGATGGCAGAGATGTAATAGCTTTGCTGTGATGACTTCAGTGTTATATTTAAAAAGTACCAACACTTGATCAAACTGCTACCATACTGGAACAACCTGAACCCTGCCCCCTGGCCATGGTCACTCAGGTTTGGCTCTAGAATAAACTATCGTTCATTCCTTTGATGTAAAAGCTGTGTTTGTATCCACAGGCATCCTACTGTCCTCAGCCTCTAAGATCCTGGATCACTGCTGACTAGGGAGAATGAGAACAACTATTGTTCAACTGCAAGGCAAACTCTGCATCTAGTGAAGCCCTGGAGTTCCAGCCCTGATTGGACCCAAAAAGTTGCCTTCATGGTGGATCTAGTGGAGCCTCCAAGGGAGGCTGGTGCTATTGTGGGACTCAGTAACATGTAAGTGGGCAACTCCACACTGCTGATAAGGGGCAAAGGAAGGGAGGGTAAGACTCCATGGGGGTGGGACTCATCCTGGTAGGGATCTCAGTACCTTTGACAAAGGCATGGAGGTTCCAAGAGGCAGTGGCAGATGTCTAGCTAAGTCAAAGCCCTGACGCAGAAGCCAGGAGGTCATACTGGTAGGTCCTGCACTCTGTACACATCCTGCCAGCCCTGCCTCCGGTCAGGCAGATATTGTGGCCATATGTCTAGCCTGTGGATCCCTAGAAGGACACTAACCACATCCCTAAGGTGGGATGAATGGAGAAAAAACAACTCAGAGTTGAACTTCAAGGTCCAGAGAAGATGGTGAGGGAAGTATCTTTCTTTTCCCATTACTATAATGAAATATTTTGATGAAAGCAGTTTAAGGGAGGGAGTTTGAGGGTGAGTCAATCACGACAGGAAAGTCACAGTAACAGAAGAGTTAGTCAGCAGGTTACACTGCATGCACAGTCAAGAGGCAGACAGCAATGAATGCTTGGGCTCAGCTCACTTCTCCATCTATTCAGTTCAGGAACATAGCCTAGGGAATGATACCACCCACAGTGGCAGATCTTCCCACCTTAGTTAAACTAATTGAGATCAGGAAGGAATGGTGTTTAGGGTAGCAGACCTGGGCATGTCAGAAATCCCTACCCAGAGGAGATGCTCATCCACTATGTCTTCACCAGGATTCTGGCATGTAAGGTCTCCTGAGATGGCTCTTCCAAGGTATGAGAGTCTTAAGCCATCTCTTCCCCTCACAGTCTGTAGCTTCTAAGAAACTGTCTTTTTTTCTTCAGAGATGGTGTTAAACCTTCACACACATTCCATGAGCAGAGAGGGACATCAGCAAAACCATTCCAAGTGGCTACAACAGAAGCATCAGGCTAATCTGTAGCCATCTTTCTCTTGGTTGCTGGGGGATCATTCAAAAAGGGGACTCGAATTGAACATGTTCCAAAGAAGGAAAGTTGGAAGCGAACTCCAGCAGGGCATGAAGAGGTGGCACTTACATCTCTCCAGGAACTAGCTCTGTTACAGTCATCCCTTCACATGGGGCATGGGGGGGTAGAGAAGGAAAGCCATTTCTAAGGCACCTGGATATCATCTTGAGCTATGAGAACTGTAATTCCACTCTGCTCAGTTAACCAAATTGTGATAGGAGCTATAGAAACAAACTTAAAGAGAGTGTCTTGGTGGCTTTTATATTGCTGTAATAAAATACCATAACTAAGGCAACTTAGAAAAGAAAGCATTTAATCTGGGGCTCACAGGTCCAGGTCCAGGTTCAGAGAGTTAAAGTCTATGACTGTCATGGCAGTGAGCATGGTAGCAGGCAAGCAGGAATGTCACTGAAGCAATAGCTGAGGGCTTACATCCTGATCTACAAGCATGAGTCAGAGAGAGCTAGCAAGGAACCTCAAAGCCCACCCCCAGTGACACACCTCGTCCAACAAGGCCACATCCTTTTAATCCTTCTTAAACAATGCCACCAACTAGGGACCAAGTATTCAGACATTTGAACCTATGAGGGCCATACTCATTCAAACTACCACAGAGGGCTCACTCCCAGGCACCACACAGGTTCGAGACTGATTGCTTTCATAGCTATAGTCATAAAGATTTTTTCTAAAATAAATCATATTTGGATGAAATGGGATAGTGCAGTTCGGTGAAGCCTTGTGTGAGGAGATGGTGTCAGGGAATAGTGGTACCTGTATAGGGGTGGGCGTTCAGTTCTGTACTTCATACTGCAAGAGCAAACCAAGACACAAGTCAGGAAGCGGAAGTAGGAAGGACTACTAGGAAGCGAGAGGAAACATAGTAGGTGTGTCTTAGATTTTTCAAGTGACGGATTTATAAAAGACACATGGAAAACCTTCTCAAGCTGCACAGTAGTTAAACCACTTTGAAAAATGCAACAGGAGATGTCAGTTCCCCATCAGCTCCCAGCATCCCCATCGGCAGACAGTATAGAGTTGCGCTGGAAAGCAGCAGTTGGGCTGATGAAGAGATTGTGCTGAGTGGAATGGACGCCAAGGAAGCAGGGCTGAGGTAGGAAAGGACAGAAGGGAAGGTACTGGAGAACAAGGCTCAGAGGATGCCAGTCACTCAGCTGTGCCAACTTTTACAGCCTGTGGCCACGACTGAGCCCAGGCCAGTTGGGAAGCAAAGGGAGCCTGTGTGGTTCTGGAGGTACCCTGGGGTTCTCCCCACCACCACTGCTGGGCAGCATCCTTTGTCTCTCCTCCTTCTGTACCACTCAGAGAGAAGGCAGGAAGATGAGACCTGCTGTCCAAGTCAGACTACTTCTGTAGTCTCCCACGTGAGTCAAATGTCTGCAACCTGAGCTCTGAGCTGAGAGCTCCATTCTACACACGCCTGAGTCCTGAGTGAGCCTTCTCTAGGCCTCAGAGAGCACCGTGCTGGTGAGGGGGGCTGCATGGTGTGAATGGTACCTGAGGGAGTGTGCTCATGGTGACGGACAGAGGCCCAGGTGGAGGCTGCCGAGCAAGGATTGGATGACAGAACCGGCCTAGCGGCTCGCATGGAACATCACCTGTGTTCTAGCCACAGCTGGAAACCCCAGCATGGCAAGATGGAGCCCAGGGGAAAAGTGCTCTCTTCAACAAGCCAAGATGGCTACTGGCCTTGGTTCTCTCCCCAGAGGTTGAGGATGGAAGACTAGATGACCTAGATTTCCTCTGGCTCATGACTGTGATGACCTCACTGTCTGAGACCTGAATGCTCACTGAGCCAAGTTCCAGTAGCCCAGCAGG
This sequence comes from Mastomys natalensis, assembly GCA_021653895.1. NCBI lineage: Eukaryota > Metazoa > Chordata > Mammalia > Rodentia > Muridae > Mastomys > Mastomys natalensis. The sequence goes on along the minus strand of JAJTUV010000281.1, from coordinate 1,354,301 downwards.
AATGGAAGTGGCCAGAAACCATTGATTCAAGGTAATAACTGAGTTGACAAGAAAAGAACCAGGGCATTGGGGACTCTTATCAACACAGCTGCACCAGGCTCTTTTCTCATTTCAGATGGGCCCAGAGTCTTCCTGCAGCTCTGGTGACAGCATGGCCCTTTTAATATGGTTGGCCCACCTCACTGAAAAGGGACTCAGTTCAGAGCCTAGATCTTGCTTCATGTCCAGAATCTCAAGGCTGTGCATTGGGGTGGCGGGGGGGCGGTATGGGGTGAGCTTGAAGCTCACTGTTCAGAGACTGTACCCTACATGAGCTGTATCCACTGCATCCAATCCTGTCTCCCTTGCTGGCAAGGCCAGCATTGTAAATACCAGCAGAGTGGCCACTCTTACCTCTCACCTTTGACTTTCCCCAATAACAGCAGAGTCCCCCTGGCTCTGCCAGATCACTCTGCCAGATGCACTTCCTCGAAGCATATATTATAGTCAAAAGCTATTAAAGATTTAGCATAACACAGACGAGAGGTGCCTCTCCAGAGGCCAGCACGGAAGCAGCATCTTAAATAAAACCATCGTATATCTCTCGTCCTGACAACAAGACAGGTGGCGCGGGCTGAGATCGATCCCCCCACCTGCCTAGATGGGTTCTGTTTCTACCCCTCACAAGATGTCAGTGGCTGAGCAGCATCATACAGGCTCCTGACATTGTCTAACAAGGCTCCCTCGTGACTCTTGCAAATAGGAAGCAGGAAAACAGACAGTGTTTGCATGCACTTCATGGAGCAGTGTCCTGTGCCGGCATCAGCACCTGTGTGGTCGTACCTTCTGTGTTAGGGCTCCTGGCAACCATGTGATAGATACAGGAAAAGCAGCCTGTCTAGCCATATCCCATGCGGAGCCCAGACACTTCCCAGAACCTGCCTATCCTTTCCCTGTGTGTGTTGAAACACAGGATGTGGCTAAAAGTCTTTGCAAAATAGAATTCAAAGTGCACATCCATTGAACCAGCCAGCTGTGCACCAATGGACACACACAAACAATGGGGCAATGCAAAGAATCATGGGGCACATGTCAACCCCCTAGATACATCCGTGGCCCACTGTATCAGAGACAGTGTTCTGGGACTTCTTCAATTTGAGGTGCCATCTCAGCTTGTGTGCATCATCCCTCCAGCTCTTGACAAAGAAGGGTCACCAGGAAAGGTCAGATTCCACACCTGCAGCAAGAGGATGCAGCCTTCAGATGCATTCTTGGCAGACTCTGGCCCTTGTATCCAGGGGACATCCCCTTGCCTCTGCTTCTCTTGCTGGGAAGAAAAGCTGTTCCCTGGCTGGTCAGCCTGCAGGAGATGTCCCTCCATACTGGAGGCTATCCTATGCTCTATGGGAATTAAAGAAGCTAAGTGTCCCTCTCCTATACATTACACCAACCTAGATACCCATCCAAGAGTAAATGGCAACCAGAGCTCAGATGGGAAGCACAGGAAAGTGAATAACAGGCCGTGGGCACAGTACAAGACTCCTGTGTCAAGCACATCATCAGCTTTCAAAGTCCATCCTGAGTCTCACTCAGCACCCTCATTGTACATTGCTAGCATCCTTAAAGCATTCCCAAGTATTTGCGAAGCAGGCCCGTCAAAGGGTTCAGAAGCAGGGATGGTGGCCTCCTCTGGGCTGAGGCTGTGGCTGTGACTGCATAGCCTGGGCATTTTCACTCAGGGTAGGATGGAGCAATCTGTCTGTGGATTCACAGATTCTCACAGAGAGGAGTGTGGACTGATGGCTTCAGGGAATGAGGAAGCCACATAGAGGCACAAGGCTATACAACTGGCCTGTGTGGACAGCAATTTATACTGGCTCTGGGGGTTTATAAGGGCGCTATCCCTGTTGCCCCTCCCTGTGCCCACAACATCCATCAAAATGATCAACTGCACTGTGTCTCCCATAGCATCAGGCCACACAGAGGGATAGCAGCTTGCTCCCAGTGCAGAAAGTCCTGGCACAGTCCTAGCTGCCACAGGCCCAACTTCCCCCCCACCCCCCGAGCTCTCACAACACCATGAGAGGTCAAACAGCATCACTAAGAGTGTGCAAATTGCTCAAGAGAGCAAGAGATGCTAGGAGAGGAACACCGGTCTGGACCAGCAGCATGTTAGATAAATCTGAAAAACTCAGAAGGCACATGAGACACCAGAATGATAAGGAGATGGAAAGAACTGGGCTCTTCCATCCCAGAAAGCTCCAACTGCTATTGGTTAGGTGAACTAGGCCAGCTTACCAGCCTATAAAACATACCCAGTAGCCACATGACCACTCTGCATATAGCACTCAGAGGTCCAAAGACAGAGTACACAAGCAGTATAAAGAGCTTTGCCTCCTCTCAGAGAGAAGTCTCAGCAAGTGGCTGCATAAGTGGTCTCCTAAACACAGACCAGACACCCCAGCTCAAGGCCAGTGTTCTCCAGCAGACTGGAAGTTGGGCTGACTTGGCCCAGTGTCTGTGCTCCTAGGTGAACCCTGTTGCAAAATAGTTTTTTTTCCCTTAACCTTCCATCTTGGAGATCAATTTCTCAAGATGAGATGGTTACAGGGAGGTAGAACTATAGGGTGTTCTAAGAAGAGAAGAAAGAGTGTAGGGGTAAGACAGGAAGCAGGCAACTCAGTAGCTTCAGAAAGTCCCTGAAACTGACCAGATTCACTAGGCCCCTCCTTCTCTAAGAGTATATGAACTGTAAAGAGTGCTGAGGGTCATTTTCAGACAAGCCAAAAAGCCTGGAAAAAGCAGAGAGTATCCAAACTACTTAAAAGAAACAAAGACCAGCTAAGCTGCCTAGAAAGGACTCCCTCCAACTTGTTGAGAGCCCTGCAGACTGTGCAGTATGCTGTGGTTTCCAGCTTATAAGCTGTCACTCATGCTGGGTTGGGCCTTGGTGATGCGACTATCTTTGATCATTTTTGCTCCTGTAAGTAATTTCTCACTCATGTTCCTGTAAGTAATCCCAATAAAACTCATTGGTTCACCAAGTTGGATGTTGGTGTTAGGAGCTGTACTTTGGACTGTCATTAGGTCCTTATCTAGGGTGAGTAGACATTCAGAGCTCTCAGGAATAGTATCTCACAACCCCAGCACAAGAACTGTTTGGTAGAATCAGGCCTTGTTTTCTGAAAGGTTTGGAGCCCAGCACAGGAGGGCTTGAGACAAATAGAGGGACCCTCCAACTGACACTATCCCCCATGAGAGTAAGCCTGGCAGTGGGGTCTCCTCTCCATGGCCCTCCCCTTTCCAGTGCCAGATTAGTGGGAAAAAAATCTAAAACAGAAATGCAAGGCCCAGGTATTTCAGCCAGCTGCCCGGCAGCCAGGCTGGGCAGAGCACCTGCCCCTCACCAGCTGTTCTCAGGACAGAAGAGTCCTTCTGCACACACTTACAAGTTCATGTCTGTGCACAGGCACACATCTGTGTGCACCCACATTTTTCACACACTCACTCGCAATGAATTAATCTACCCTGGAAGGGAGCATAGAGGTCTCAGGTCAGGACAGAGGCCTGCCTGCTTCTATATGATGCCCCCAGAGATTTGTCTATGCATTTAACATTAGATCACACTGACTCCTGGGAGCAATCTCTCCTGGTGAGGACATCATACTGTGCAGTGCACGTGATGCAAGCATAAGCAGGAACAAAGAGTGGTGTTTGTTGCCCCAGGAAACAAATCCACATAGGCTTGGGCATCTGCTCTGTGTGGTACAGCCACTGAGGTCTGAAGCCAGAGGCTCTTCCCCCATGTCAGGACAGAAAGATGTTCAGATACTGCAAGCCTCTTGTGGGAGTCAGGACTTGCCACTGAGGGAGAAGCTGAAAGAGGAGCCAGGTTGGCAAAGCAGAGCTCAGTATATGGGGAAAATCTCATGGCCATTTCTGATGTTCTGAGAGGTAAAACAGGTAGACAGAGCTCTGCCAGTCCATGGAAACCTGGCAGTTTCATAGACACATGTGTCCATATGAAAAGGTGCCACACGGCTTCCTATTACCACTGCTTAACACGGTATCCTGGGACAGAGAAAAGAAATCATTTCAGATCACATTTCAAGAGAAACGCTCAAATTAGTAAAAGCAATAAATTGCTAATTAAATCCTGCTTGGATGTAAGAAGACAAATAGCTCACTGAAACCTGCAAGTCAACAGAATGTGAAGTTCTTGAAGAAACCACTGGAGATGACATGAGTCGTTTGGCCCTAACACTGGTAGTTTGCATGTCCTGCTGCTCTGAGCAGAACACATGCTCCAGATCCTGACTGAGGAAGCCCAAAATGGGAGTTTTCTTCCTAAAAGGTGGCTGCTAGGCCTGGGAGGAAGTCAAAGCATGTGACTTCAGGTCCTTCACACCAAGGCCAGACACCAGAAGTGAGTCCAGAAAAATCGCCAGAAAGCACACAGGCGGGGACTAGGTGAGGGAGCAACTACTGTGGCACAGAGGGAGGTGAGGGACCAGTGTCTCCACCTCAGGGTCCTGCTGCAGGTCCAGGGAAAGTGGGAGGACTAGACCATGAACGGGACACAGGAAGCCCACACCTCTCCTTCCTGGAAGGGATTTTAGCAGGAGGCAGAGCATTTCCTACACCCAATCACCCTGCACTCCAAAACTGTTCAAGCTGCTCTCCATGCAGTCCTGTGTCGCCAGCTCCACTCACAGCTCTGACAGACTCAGTCTAGGTCTCTGCCTTTCAAGACCTGGCCCTCCCTGAGCTCACTTCTCTGTAAGTGTCGCCTGCAATTCTCCAGCTCAAGAGCATCTGCGCTCACACAGCTGGTGTGGGTTTGTGGTGCAGATGTGAGTCAGTGGGTACACATGGGTGCAGATATGAGTCACTGGGTGCACATGGGTGCACATGTGAGCAAGTAGGTACCCACAGGTGCAGATGTGACCCAGTAGCTCACAGGCTGAAAACTGAGTCAACGGATAGATGTATGAGTTCACGAGTCCATGTGTGTCCACATAGGGGTTAGCAGGTGCATGTGTTCACATATTTGAGTCAGTAAGTGGATATGTGTACAGGTGTGAGTCTATGAGCACATTCATATGCACATATAAACTGAGGAATGCACATGTGCACAGGTATGAGTTAGTGGGTGCACATGTGTGCACATATAAATCATTGAGTTCATATGTATCCACAGATGAGCTGATAGGTACTGTGTAGGTTGATGGGTGCATGTGTATGCATACTTGAATGGGTGGGTGGGGTGCATGTGTATGGACCATGCCTCTGAGCATGTAACAATAGGCACACAGTGTTGTGCATGTATGTATATGTATGTGTATGTGGTATACACACGTGTGAGTGTCAACATGAATGTGCATGAATGTAGAGGCCAGACAGGACTTTTGTGTCTTCCTCCATCACTCTCAGCTTTGTCACCTTGAGACTGGATCTCTCACTGATGTGGAAGTCAGCTGTTTCAGGTAGGCCGGCCAGCTAACAACCTCTGGGATCTTTCTGTTTCTGTCTACTAATGCTGGGCTTACATGCATGTACAGCCATGCCTGGGCTCTTATATGGGTGCTGAGGAATTGAATTCAGGTCCTTGTGCTGCCAAACTGAGGATTCCTACCCACTAAGCCATCTCCTCAATCCCCATGCAGTGTCTTTAATCAGATGTTTTTCTCATATGTATGTATGTATGTATGTATACACATACACACACACACACACACACACACACACACACACACGGAGGTAAATACTAGCTCATGAATCCTTTCCCAATGTGTATTTCATATAAAACAAAATATTTATAACGTTAGTAGCCGTCGTAGCTGGGTTACTATTCTGTGGTGAAGCATCAGGACCAAAAGCAGGTTAGGGAGGAAAGGGTTTATTTGGCTCACACTTCACATCACAGTTCATCACTGAAGGAAGCCAGGACAGGGAACTCACACAGGACAGGACCCTGGAGGCAGGAGCTGATGCAGAGGCCACGGAGGGCACTGCTTACTGGCTTGCTCCTCATGGTTTGCTCAGCCTGCTTTCTTATAGAACCCAGGATCACCAGCTCAGGAGTGACACCACCCATAGTTTGCTGGGCCCTTCCCTCCAGTAAGTAATTAAGAAAATGCTCTCCAGGCTTGTCTACAGCCTGATCTTCTGGAGGCATTTCTCATTTGAGATTTCTTCCTCTTGGACGACGTAGCTTGTATCATGTATACAAGCCAGCACCATAACAAAAATAAAATCCACAATAAATATTAAACTTTTGAGAGGCATTCACTTCAGTCTGCCTTTTCATTTTCTGTTTCTGAAAATCAAACCATGGCTGGAAGTGATACTGTGCTTTTCAGAATCGCTCCAGCACCAGATGGTTGGTCATCTTATCTATTGACCTAAACATTTAGGCCACCATATCCTGGATCCTACATCTTGACACTTTGTCTGTGTGTAGGGGAAGAGGACAGGAGTGACACACAGCATCCTGGAAATAATGCAGGCCCAGGGCAGGGTTCCTGAGTGTTAGGTCTGATGGTTTGTGGTACATGCGCACATGACAAGGTATTCACATGAGTATATGTGTGCTTTGTGGTTATGCATGGGAGGGCTGAGGGCTGTGCATGGGTGTAGGTGTGCTTGGTGTACATACATGGTATGAATGACATATAAGTGTGCCTGACTTGCACTATGGACTGTGCACAAGATGCAAAGATGCTGTGGGATGCACACGCGTGTGCATAGGAGAACATGGGTGCAGACTAAAAAGAGGAGTGAACTATCTAGATGCAGTCACTTGCCCTTAGCCCAGCTTGACCTCCAATGTGTGAAGCAATTGCTATTTATATATTATTTCGGGTCCCACCATTTGGCACGTATACCTTTCTGAGCCCCTAGTGGGACATTGAGCCCTGAAGATACTTACCTTTCCCCCAGGAAAGCCCAGTTTGAGAGTAAGGAGGCCCTTCCATGCACTCCAGGGGCAGTGGCCCATCTGAGCCCCTTTCACCTCCGGAGGGGGGTGTTTTATGTTTGCCTTGGTTTTCAGCTTTTGGTAGTAGTTATTAATGTTTCTCATTTCCTCAAAAATTACAGCTGTGGTGACGTTAATGGAGTTAATTGTTACTGTTCCGCAGCTGGAGCGTCAATTTAGCACCTGCTAAGAAAGACATAGAGGCTGAGGTTTGGAGAGAATGACCCAATTACCAGTGTTAGCATGTCATTCTGTGGCAAGGGGGAATTACCCAGGCAGAGCAGGGGAAGCGTCTGAGAGTCGCACAGAGGTGCTTTCACAATGCCAACATGAGGCTGTCTGCTGTGTGGACAGGGGACAAGTCTGTCCACTCTGCATTTGCTCTTACGACTTCTGATCAACCCAGGCTGAAGACAAAACTATTCTGATTCTAGAAAACTAAGCATGGCCTTCCTGGCTGTGCATGGTCCAGGGTATGGAGGGATGCTCACAGAGCAAGTCTGGGATGCTACAGGGGTCTGGTCTTTACAACAGAAGCATCCAGCTTGCGGTACCCAGCTAACAGCATGGGACAGTCCTGGGTCCAAAAGGCTCAAGCCTCAAATGCCAGCTGGATTCTGTGGAGTGTAACGAGCTGAGGGAGAAGCCAGGCACGATGGGACAAGGGGGTCCTGTCTGTCAGCTCAGCTCTTGCATAAAATGAAGACAAAATTCTCCATTTGGCAGCTGGGAGTGAGACTTGGTCCTGTTGGTATAGTCTTTACTTCAGACCACATTGTAATCAATTTGCATACATTAACTTATTTAATGAGGGTAGTATTTTGCTAAACTTGGGAGATTTTAAATTGTATTAACAATTAATACTATTAACAGTTCTCAGAGGCCTGATAGCGTGAGCTCAAGGAATCGCATTAGATTCTTCAGCTTGGGTGCATTCTGCAGTGTAAGTACATTCCTGTGTCTACACTCCACCGTGTGGGTGCATTCTGGGGCATGAGTGTACTCTGCAGCATGGGTACACTCTGAAGTACATGTGCTCAGGCATAGAGATGTCTCTGACGATGCCCTGGCACTCAGACCACCACCACAGGGTCTGAGAGGCCCCACAGCCTCTAATGGCTCCTTTACTGTTTCCTGCAGTCACAATGGCCTCCTCTGACCCACAGACTCCCCACCCCATTGTCTCCTGCTCTTGTCCTTGGAGACGTAGGTCCAGCTGGGACCAGGAAGGAGGACCAGCCCCATAAGTGACTCGTGTCTATCAGCTCAGCCCTTGCACAGAGATTAATGTAAGGGAACATGCTGCAGTGTGGACAGCCGGTCCATGAGTCAGCTAAGCCCATTCCTCCCCTCCCTCTGATTCTTGCCTCTAGGAATAAACTCAACACCCTGTGTGCACAGGGAGACAACCAGGTACACCCTGGTCTCCTGCCTCTCCTGCCAGATAGCACCAGCCCCTTTGTGATGTTTCTCTAATTCTGGACAGGGTAAGATATATCCACCACACCTAATCACAAAGCAGAAATACCTGGGAAAGGAGAGGGAATGGGAGAGAAAACAGCTCCAGACACAGCTGACCTCTCAAATAAAAACATATGGCCCACCAGCAACAACCTGCCAGCCTTGGGTCCCTGGAAGGAAGCTGTGTCCCCAAGAGCTCGCTGAGGCCAGAAATCATGATGGTGGTTGTGACCAAACATTCTCCCATGATGGAATGCATATCACCCTGAACCAGAGTGATTTCTCAAAGTCGAACAGGATCTGGCAGGAGGGTTTGTCTGTCTTGGGAGATATGGAATGACAGATCACAGGGTGGGGGGAGAGAGGTCAGGAATCTCATCAGGACAAACTAATATAGCATAGGTGTTACTTGTCACTCCCTGCTGAAAGGTCTAGTGGGGATCCTTAGGGATTCTCCACATGCGAAATGACAGGGTAGTGTGACACCAAAGTCCTGCTCAAGCTGGCGCACCCAGAGGTTTGAGGGCATCAGGGGAGAAGGGAGACCCTTAACCTCAGTACCACACAACAGCCATCAGGATTAAGCTGTGACATGGGCTCCCCGTCCCAGCCCCACATACCTCACACTCCTCCCATATCTTGGAAGCACAGTTTGGGAGGAGGGACTTCTGTGGTAGGAGCAAGGGCTATGTAGCTGGGTGGGGAGTGCTCAGTGGCTAAGGAGGCATTGTTTTTGAGCATGTGTGTCTGGGATGGGTGTTGGAGGAGATGGATGGGGAAGAAGAATGGGTGGGGAAGACCTGCCCTGTGGTGGCGAGCATGCAACACACACACACCACACACACACACACAACACACACACAGGCACAGTCACACAACCACTCGCTCACTCTCTCTTCCTCTTTCTCCACCACCTCTCCTGTCCTCTCTCCCTAACTTTCCTCTGTTCCTACCATTTCTCCCCTCTTTCCTCCTTCCCCTTTCTCCTCCCTCTCCTCTCTCCTCCCTTCCCTCTCTCCTCCCTCTGTCTCTCCTCTCCTCTTCTATCTCTTCTCATTTACTCCTCTCTCCCCCTTCTATCTCCTCTCTCTTCCTCCTCTTTCCTTGGACACCAGAACTATCAGAACTCTGGGATATGAACCAGCTCTTGAACACGGGCCGTGGGTTCTTGAGTAGCTGGCTGGTTCTCTGCAATGTGGACCGCAGGTGTTTGCAAACTGCTCTAGCAGGAAAATGGCAGGTCTGCCATTGCTGCCTTTCTTGCTGAGCCAGACAGCCAGGGACATGTGGCAGGGGTCCCAGTGCCCAGCAGCCACAGCCCACCAACCAACCGCCCCCAGCCTTCACCCAGGTCCAGGAGCAGGCCATCCCACCGGGACAACAGTGTGACTGAGTTCTGAGGCTGGGACTCAGCGTGAGGGTTGTACCGCTGCTAGGCCCTCCTGCCCTGCTCCTGCCATCCGGGTAGGATGCACTTGACCTGCACTTGACCCTCTCCCTCCTGATGCTTTCCACTAATGTGCCGGTCAACTACATGAATGCTGAGCCTGGTCACCTTCACCCCTTTCCTCTAATACTACCAATGCCCAGTGAGTGAGCCGGGGTGCCCTAAGAGAGACCAGTTCCTGCCTCAGGACCCTGGAGGAAAGCCTCTAGTGATCCATCAGTCCAAGCTCCTGTTTTATCATTGGGGGGGTCTGGCTGTGAGCCAGGCCAATGGTCTATGCCCTCAAGGGCTAGAATTCTGGCAGAGAGACAGAGTCTTTCTCATACAGGAGAAGGACCACCACAGTAGCAGCTTGGCCTGTTCTTTGTCATGCTGATCTTGGCCCCTCCCTGCACCCCAGCCTAAATCAATCCATCTCAATGCATGCCTTTGAGTTGACCTTAATGGGGGTCAGATCTTGAAGGAAGTGGCCAGTACACCAACTCTAGGTGTGGTCTGGCAAAGGTTGGTCTCCCTCGTGTCTCTCTGGGTAACAGGTGTACAGTAATAAAAGCCTGTCTTTTAACAGGAAGAGAAAAGGCAAGGTGGTAGGTAGCTATGTTGCCTCTCAGAGGCTGTTCTGGCAGTCAGATCCCTCAGTGTCTCAGCCAGTAGACTTCTGGAGCTCCCTGTGGGACAAGCACATGGCCATGAAAGTACCAGGATGAATGGAGAACAAGCTGCTAATATCCAGGGTCCCAGGTGGAGAGAAGCCACTTCCAAGCGCTTGAGGACAAGGGAAGGTAGACACCAGGAGAATCCTCTGGGCTTCAGGAATGGAAAAGACACCCTAAAAGTGTGGGTGAGTAAGTCCATTTTGTGCAGCATGTGACAGGAAGCCAGCAGAGGACATCAACCATGAGCCTGTCCCACAGGCTGTGAGGTATGGGTGTCCATCAAAACACCTCCTGCCTGCTTCAAGCCACTTGGGCAGTACAGGTCAGTCCCTCACTAGACCTGCGTTCATCTTCCCCTGGATCGTCCCCTCTTCATGCCACCTCAGTTCCAATCCAGAATCAGCTGTAAGAATCTGTATGCATCTGTTCATTCTCTCACTCACTCTGGGGATTGTGGTAACTGAAGCTGAGTAAGTTACATGGCCTTCCTAAAGGGTTGGCCCATCCAACAGCAGCAGGTATTCAGAGCTAAACTGATGTGGTTCTGTCACTTAGGCCCAGTGGCCTCAAAGGTTCTTCCAGATGGGAGATGCCCTGCATGACAGAAGCGAACCACACCAATCCCCAAGGCATGAAAGGCTGGGATGGCTGCTCCTAGGGTCAGCCCTTAGAGAACCACGAAGCATTCTCTGTTAACACAGCATCCCTCACCTTCCAGTCCAGACAGTCCAGAAGCAACATTGTCATGTCCAGAAGAGGTCTTAAGCTCACAGGAGGAGCTGCGGACAGGGACTCTGGTGTAGAATGTCACTAGGCTGCAGTAAGCCAGAGTCAGAGCCACTTAAGGAGGGACCTGCAACATCTCAAGAGCAGCCCCCATCCTCCTCAAGAGCACCTCTGTGGTCCCCACCAAGGCTTGCAAATTAGTAGAAGCTAACTCCTAAAGAAGTTGAATGCCCAGAGTCACAGGGCCATTAACACAACAGAGGAAACCCTGGGTACTTAGTGACACTGGAAACGTTGTCATGTGTTGTCATGTACCTCTTCGGTGGAAGGGCGGTGGCAAGCTAGCTGAGTATTTCAAGCAGGCACCCTGTGTTCTCTGTGGAGAGCCTGTGTTTGCTCCCTGCCCATCTTTGAGGGATCCTTCTTCATTCTGTGGCTCTAAAGGGTGGAGAGGAAGTTTAACATGGTTTCCTGTCAAATGGTTGTGGGTTTTTGGTGGGGCAGATGAAACCTTTCTGAACCAGCCAGAGGTGGCAGTTGCACAGCTCAGCAGATGTTACTGTGTACATCTTGAAACTGTGTGATAGTTGGCTTTTATACTGGTGTGTTTTCATCTCAGTTGCTGACTTGCATGGCTCTCAGACTGTCTAGCAAAAGCATCAGTGAACACCTGTACCTTATCTGTCACGCACGCGGGCCAAGTGACACCCAAGCTATCTTGGGAGTGAGAGATTGGAGTTATCCACTATCACAGGGCAGACAGTGTGCCCAGCTTCCTCAGGGATAACCATCGTATCTACTGCTGTCTGACATGTCTCTGAGCAAGGGGCTCAGTCTATGGAACTCCAGAGACAGAGGGACGAATATATCGGGGGGGACCTTAAGAGTTGTCCTCTGGGGTCAACATCTGTCATTGCAGACAGTCCCTAAAACATGGCCCCTTGATATTACTAAAAGCTACCTTGGGATAGGAAATAGAGACAGCAGGGACACCCATGGATATCCCCAGTGATGGCCCTAAACTCAGCCAGACAGCCTCCTGCTTCTCACCCAGCTGCCTTACCTCATGACACCCCTACCCCTCAGCACCAAGGTCACCCACAGCCCCAAGGAGACTTTCTCCAGCCAAGTTCCTAAAGTTAGGGCATTCCCTACAAGGTCTTTCACATAACCTTGCATCCAGGACACACCGGTTCCATCCATCCAGAACCTGTTGTCCACATTTCCCAGAGCGCCAGGGATGGCAAGAAAGTCTTCATGCATCTAGATAGCGGGCAGGTGAAGAGGTGTTAAATCCCCATTGGTCCAGGTCCTAGCTATCGATGTGACTCATCAGTACATCAAGTCTGGCAGAACCTCTGAGTCAGGTGGGGAGCCACATTCTCCAGGGTGCTCCTGCCTAAGTTACGATGGCTGCAGGACCCACGGGGTGTCTAGTGGAACACTTGAAGTGTGAAGGAGAGCTTTCTGGCAGGCATAGATAAAGCTGAGAAGGGCGTTTGCTGGTTCCTGTTCAGCATCGTCTTCTCCACCAGACTGTGTCGAGCAACTCGATGTATCTGACAGCTCGCCCTGTGCAGAGTGCTACTGAGAGGGGTAAGGCTCACAAAGCCAGACTGAAACCCAAAAGGATTTAGGAAGATAGTCCTGCAGACTGTCGGGATGAGCCAGCGGAGAGCTCCCTCTGCAACCACTTCACTCATGGATGCCCATACACAAATGCTCCCCAGGAATGCTGCACAAAGCATGTCCAGGCCCCTCCTGTATCATCTTCATCAGAATCTTGGCTCTAAACCGCCAATTCCATTGGTCAAAACGAATGGAGATTCTGAACACTGGGGGCTGCAGTTATCTCGCCACATGCCAAAGGTCTCATGTCACAGAAGGGGAGCTGAGGACAGGGAACGCCATCAGAAGTACAGAACTACACAGCCCAGGCTTCCTCCCTGACACCTTGGCCTTGAGCCAGCTCCATCAGCTGCCAGGGCAAAGCTGGACAGCTCTGCTTCAAACATTGCTTCTTCTCACTGGAGTTACCCTGATTTCCACCAATTTCTAAAACACACAACCGCAAGTGGGCAAGATGTCCCAGCCAGTTAAGGGACTTGCGGTCAAGCATGACAACCTGAGTTTGCTCCCCAGGACCTCACATGGTAGAAAGATGGATCTTATTCTTTTGATCTGCACACATGCACCATAGTGTAGGAGTATCCACATATCCAATTAGCTACAGGAGTGAGACTAGGGCACTAGGGCAGACCTCATTCTTCTAAGACTCTAAGTCATCTGAAGAGACCAAGATTCAAGACCCTTCCACTGGAATCCAGGAACAAAATGGTCGCCTTCAAGCATGGCCAAGGTGGAGAAAGTGTGTCCAGGGTTTGGAGTCACTGATGTCAGCATTAAATAGCTCAGCCACAGCTTGAGGCTAGAAGAGATAAGAGCTGGCCATGGTGGACTTGGCTGGACCCTGTCTCTCTTCACATATCTATACTCCCAAACAGGCAGCCATAGCAGTGAGGGGAAGGACAAGAATCCCTCCCTGCTTGCTGGGAGCCCAGCAGAACACGCCTCCTCAGCTATCATTATGTCCCTCAGCCAGAGCTCCCTGTGACACGGCTGCCTGATCTCCAGAATTCCCTTCATACTGTCAGAGTGGTCCTTCCTACTGGATCGTGAGGAGAACCAGTTTCTCACAGTCTTTCTCCCTCGTTTTTCAAATCTTGCTAAATTGTTCCTCTAAGCCACACTGGAACCTTGCGTGTCAGGTGTTTCACAAACATATACTTAGACTTCACCTTGATGCATTGATAACCACCATTTAAACTTAACCTGCCCTTGTAATTCTCATCTACCTATATGTATCAACCAATCAGTAGCCAGGGACCAGCCGGTCACCCTCCAAGTGTACCTGTGCTGAGCCAGACAGGCCATCTCCACGTACTTCCTGGATGGCCCACCACAGTCTACCTTTACACGACATGAGAATCAGCTGTCTGAGGAAGATGGATGTAACCAAGTGGCAAGCTCGGGGTCTGTCTGGGCCCTGGCATCATCACAGAGCCTTGGCCATGCCTACCTCCTCCGTTACACAAAACACAAGTATGTGCTCTACCACCCTCAAAAGTCTACCCAGCTGCAGTGTCAGACACTAGCGTGGCCAGCTGTCACCACTTGGCTGGACCCTCCCATGGATATGGGGTACAGGAAAAGTGTTTTTCTGGTGGAGTGGTGCTGGGGTAAGTTAGGTAGGGAAAGAGGAGCGAGGCCCAGTGCAGGATACAAGGTTGATAGAAAGGTTGGCTCAATACACTGTCAGGTTCTGCTGCAGAGACCTGCCTAGGGCCATAGAGGGGCTTGGAGTATAGCACTTGCGAGAACCTCAGGAAAGCTGAAGGTGATACCAAGGCTCTCAGACCTTACTCCTAGCAGCACGTGACTTCCGGGAAGCACATCCCTGACAGAGCCAGGATCTACTCTTGCCTAAGCTTCCCTTGGGGCTCTGTGCCTGCTGTACTCTCAGGAGTCACTAGCTCACCTCTGGTTATTGGCAAAGAATTGAAAAGAAGGTAAGAAGGCAATCCAGCATACCCGCATGCAAACAGGGCATGGCTTTAGCTCTCTTGTGCTATGAGGAAAGATTTGTACCATCTTTGTCACTTGCCCATATCTGATAAAATTAAGTGATCTGCCTAAGCATCTCTAGAAATTGATGTTCAATCAGATTCCTGGGCTCTCTGGGGGTCCTGCCCCTGCTGTCCTGGAGCCACCATCAGCTAAAAGTGCAGCCCTTTCCTCTGCCAACACCAGAAATAGGCAGGGTCAAGCAGCACTGGGTTCATCCTGTGACCAGGGTTAGGACTTAGCCTCTACCCTCTTTCGTCCTGGTCAATGACACCCCAGGAACCACTCTGTCACCACAGCACTGACCACCTGTACCAGAGAGCTCTCTCCTTGCTTCCTGTCACAAGTCCAACTCTGGGAGGAGTCCTCAGCATGGGACAGAGCTGGCCAGGGAAAGACCACTACTGTCAGAAGCAGGGCTCTGAAGTGACCTGTAAGGCTAAAGAGAGCCAGGCCTTTCAACTCAGCAAAGAACTTATCACAAGGGGTGGCTTCCAGAGGGTGAGCTGCCATAGCCTGACTAGCTGGCATTTATGCCGGCAGAAGTCTGCCTGATAGTTAATTTTCAGTATAGTCCATCAGCCATCAGTATTTTCCCAGAAAGATAGTCTATTATCACTCAGGTTACCAAGAAGCTTATAAGTTGGTTATGTAGCACCTGGAGCCCACACTCCTCGTTTCAGGTACTGACCATGATGAAGGACCATCACACCAGCAGCTAGCATGCATGGACGTAGAAGAGAGGGGAATTGGGGTTAGCTCTGACTCCTACACTTGACATCCAGGAATGTTCATGTTCCTATTCACTTGGAGCCATTGAACAATCCCCCCCCCTCTCTCTTACTCATAAAGATCATTCAAGACCACCTGGAGGGCTTAGTCCAGGAAGCCTTCAAGCTGATGTGGTCCTGGTACAAGACACCAACACAGAGGGAACAGAAGTCTCACCCGGCTGGCCAGCCCCAGGCACCACTGAGTCCTGTTTGTGTTGAAGAGGAATTAAGGCTGATCACGTCTTGTGCCTAACATGGAGCGACATCTTCTGAGTCTCCCCATATTGCTGTTTTCACTGAGCCACATGTAACACTTCAGAGTGCCAAATGCTTTATAAAAAAAATAGACCTGGCTCTGAGCGGATGCTACAGAATAACATGGGTGGAATATGGCTTTTATGAAAACACAAAATGCCAGCCACTCCCACCCCCACCCCCACAAAAAAAAGGAGGGGGGGGAGAGAAGAGGAAGAGAATTACAGAAACTCTGGGAAAAGATGCTTTTCAAAGACGGGCTTGTTCTGGACAGAGTGATGCTTGAGTTCTGCTTCTTTACGCCGAATTCGTGTTCAGCTCCTAGTGGGGAGAAAGGGAGGCTACTTTTGTTTTCTGCAAAGTGGCAGTGCCGCCTAGCTGTATATGTCACTCAAATGTGGTTGGGATTGGCGATGTGACCATGGCATCGGAGATTTCAGAAGTGGAAGCCATGCTTTGGTAGCTCTGCACAAAGTGTGCCTCCCTCTCACCACCTATACCTCCTGGACACCTGTCACGGCCCCTGGTGTATGTGCAGCAGGTCCAGCCTCAGAAAGCTGCCACACTGGGGACTGTAGGATAACGATCCTTCTCCATGCTCTCTCTTCTTCCTCAAAGACAGCCCCCACCCCTGTATCTGTCAGAGCCATCGAAGGGCACCAATAAATAATCAAAGCACTGGTCAAGAAGTCATCCATCTCACCGTGCTCCCACTCGCCCCACCCAGCCTGTGCTGAGCCTGGAAACTCTAGGACAAGGCCACCCCTTCTCTGGAGTATGACCACATCTTCTGGCTTCCAGGAACACCTGCTCCCTCCATACCTCCTCTCTCTCCTCGCCTCCACAGTCTCCTCTCTGTTTAACTATTTATCCCCATCATATGTTTACATTCCATTCTCTTTCATCTTGGAAAATAAAACAAAATATAAAGAGAGTGAAGAGATCAGAGGATTCCAAAGGCTTGGGGAGAGGCAGAACCAGGCTGTGGGGAGGGAACCTCTGCTCAACTGTGTCTGACTAGCATATGATGCTACGCTGTTGATAGTCAGGGTGAGGGTCAAGGAGACAGCTCTGTTGGTAAAGGGCATGTTGCACAAACAGGACAACCAAAACTCCACCTCCAGCACCCACATAGAAAAGCCAGGAGTTGAGCTGGCCTTGGCAGCTCACAAGAGACAGTGGTGGCAAGATTCTAAGTTTGAGGACAGCCTGATCTACGGAGCCAACTCCAGGACAGTCAGGACTGCATGGAGAAACCTTGTCTTAAAAAACAAACATCAAGAAGAAAGAAAGAAGGAGGGAGGGAGGGAGGGAGGGAGGGAGGGAGGGAGGGAGGGAGGGAGGGAGGGAGGTGGAACACACTTGTAACCAGCACTGAAGGAATGGAAATTGGAAGATCACTCAGGTTCCTCAGCAGGTGGGCCCAGTCAAATCAGTAAGCTCCAGGTCCCAGTGAGAGACCCTGTCCTAGAACAGCAAAAGGATAATGACCAAGGGATAACCCAAGGTTGACCCCTGGCATCCACACTCACATATACACACTTTAGGCACTCAACTGCACACTCATAAATATGTACACATGCACAGCCACAGTAAACACATGAGGAAATGTCAGACTTCAGCCGGCGCTAACACATTCTCGATGGCTCACTAATTGTAAGACACGCTCCACACTGACGCAGGATGCTAATGAAAACAGAAATTACAAACAGTGGGATTGGAGAAGGAAGATGGAAATTCGAGACTTTCTACCTAACCTTTCTATAAATCTAAAAACATTTTAAAATATTTGACAGGCAATGCCTGACACCAAGTGAAGTCTCAGAGATGAGGACAAATGATGCCTCTTAAAAGTAAGCAGATGTTAATGGTAGACTGTCTCAATGATTTCTTGAGGAATAAATCCAGTCTTTGTTGAAAGATGATCAGATGAGTGGATATATGGTGAGTAAGTGATTGAATGGATAAATGGATTGTTGGGTGAGTGGATGGCTGAGTGGATGATGGATGAATGGATGGGTAGGTTGATGGATAGGTGATGGATAGATGGATGGATGGATAGATGATGAATGAATGAATGAATGAATGAATGATTAAATGAATAAATAAGGATAAGTGGGTGAGTGAACGATGGATGGATGGTTGGATGGTTGGATGGATGGATGATGGATGGATGGATGGATGATGGATGGATGGGTTGATGGGTGGGTGGATGGATGGGTGGATGGATGGATGGATGGGTGGATGGATGGGTAGATGGATGGATGTGTGGGTGGATGGATGGATGGGTGGATGGATGGATGGATGTGTGGGTGGATGGATAGATGGATGGATGGGTGGGTGGATGGATGGATGGATGGGTAGATGGATAGATGGGTAGGTTGATGGGTGGGTGGATGGATGGATGGATGGATGGAGGATGAATGGTTGGATGAGTGATTGGAAAATAATGGATAGGTGGGTGGGTGAATGATGAATGGATGGATGGATGGATAGATGGATAAATAGACTGAAAGAATCATAAAGTATCTTCTTTTTTCCCCAGCACTAGGGGTAAACCCAGGGCCACACTCATGCTTAAAAAACATTCTTCCACTTAGCTGTATCCCAATCCTTTTATTTACTTTTTATTTTAAGACAGTATCTCTCTAAGTTTCTCAGGCTAGCCCTTAACTCACTCTATTAACTAAGCAGGCTTTGAATGTATAGTCCTCCTGCCTCAACTTGCATAGAAGCTAGAATTATAGGCTTGCAGCATCAAGCCAGGCTACAGTGAGCCTTGGAACTTTCTGAGAAAAAATGGGCCAATAAAATAGTAGGGCTAGCCTGCTGGAGTCACTCTGCTGGAAGGGTAGAGGCACCTTGGAAAAGGCAGGTTTGAGGCATATAGTTTTGTACAAATAGAAGGACAGCAACAGAGAGAAAGTAAATCTTCTAAAAGGTAGTTCCAACACATGTGCTCTGACATGACAGACACCATGACAGGAACTGTAAATGGAAGGACAGTTTCCTACCAGCCCCAGGAAGCAGAAAATGGCAACCCCACATCAAGCCCTATGGTACAGGGCTCATAACTCTCCCAAGAGCAATAGAAATGTGCCCAAGGCCTAGAACCCAAAGGGCCTTGGAACTCAGTCCTTTGGGTAGCCCCTTCCAGGTAAAAGGAGTTGCCATAGATAAGGGTAGGATACCAGAACAAAGGCAAAGCAAGCTATCCTAGCACATCCAGGGAGAATTCAATCCTAACATAATACATGGGGACTGATTTGAAACTACCTAGGAGCCAGAGGCAAAAAGACTCAGTTGGTCATGGCCCAGGGTGACACTGGGCAATGTTCATCTCTCCATTAGCCTCCTTTTCCTTCGGTTCCTTTCCCCTGCATTTGCTTCCTCTCTAGAGCTCACAGATAAAGAGTAATGACCAGATCAATCCCCCCTGGCTGTGAGTGGAGCATGGTGAAGCAAGACCAGCAATTCCAGGGTGGGTGACGGCCCTCAGCTCAAAACAGACTGTGTTCAGGTCTGTGCTTTTGAGATGGTGGGGGTGGCAGGCTTGAGCTCATCTTTGTAAGATCTCGGGGTGGAAACACATAATCTTTTAATTAAAATTTTACTGAATTTTAACTTGAATTTCCCATCTGCCACCCTAATTATGCCTAACCCTAAACCTAACTTGGAGCCATCTGTGTTCTTATCTCATTATCCTGGGGTTATTTGCGTGCCTGTCCAATTCCTGCAGGAAACAGTGAGTCCCTCACCAAATCTGGGCATCTTAGATCTTAAGAACCAAACAGATGTCCTGTGCGATGGATCTCAGAAAGGGATCAGTGGGCAACTGCTTTATCCATGGGTGTTCAGTCAGATGGACAAACGGGTGTGAGGAACAAGCTGGATAAGTGTGTGAACTCTCCAGTCATTGGTCAAGCTGTGCTTGATGTCATGATTATTGAGCTATGACAACATGCTGGCTGAAAGAGTGTTCTCTCGTATAGTGTGGATTCTTGTGTAAATTGTGTGTGTGTGTGTGTGTGTGTGTGTTCGTTTGTCATTCTCATCTTGAATGTAAACCAGCATCCCAGAACCTCATTCTGTGGGCTGGAGGCAAGCCTTAGAAGTCTTTGAGGACAGAGTAGTGACACTAGCTTTGCTGAAGCTGCTGGAGTGACAAGTGTCTTGTCTTTATAAATCTGACCCCACACCTGCTGACTAGCCAGGGTCAAGTTTATGTGCAGCGAAATAAGCCACCAGTGCTTAGCTGGCCATATGCTAGCCCCCTTCTCTTAGACAGAGTAAAATTCCCCCATGCTTCAGAGGCATTTAGAGGACCCCACGTGCCAAGGACCAAACGCCATCTACTGAGCACTTCATGCATACTCGTGGCAAAAGTTCAACACCTCATTTCCTCAGCATCCCACCTCCTTATGCTATGTGTCACCCCATCATCTGTGCAATGGGTACTGTGCTGCTGGCCATGACTTCATTCATAGAAGATTCTGATTCACTGGGGATGTCCCTGAAAAGCTTGACAGTTAGAGAAGGCAGGTTGTGCTTTCACGGAAAACTTACAAAAGCAGAGAACTCTGTGTATATCTGCACAAAACGAAGTATTACAGGCAAAGGACAATCTGGGGAACTTCCCACCAGGTGCACACAACACAGGTTACACACACGCTGCTCTGAGGAAACATGCTAGCTAAGAACAAGATGTCTCTGCTCCTGTGGGCATGCACATATGTGCACAGTTGTGCCACAGTGCATATACTTTGTGTGCATGTGTGTGCGTGTGTACTTTGGACTCCTCTGCTGGCCATGGCCTTGTCCTTCATAGAGTCTACCTCTTAGGCCAAGCATTCATCCCCTCCAAAGACAAACCATCATGGATTGACTCATAATCTACTCCACTTTCTGTCACCCACATCCATGTCCCCAAGTGCTCGTGAGACCCCAAGGACACACTCTGCCCATTGGGAATACAGCCACACCAGGCTTTAGGGGGGAAAAAGGGCCTTTTGAGAACTCTAATTCTCAAAGGACATTCTAACTGCAAGGGGTGAAGGACAGAGCATTAGGGTCGACAAACTATTCCTAGTTGCCTCACTCTGATGTCCTTCTCACCCACATTCTGGTGTGGCTGGCTTCGGGGACTCACTGTACCGTGCAGCCAAGAAGCAAGAGCTCTAAGTTCTCACTCAGATACCAAACAGGAGCTCACTCAAGACCGGGGAGCACAACCTTGGGTGGGGGTGGGAGGCAAGCAGAGATTGAACACAGTGACTTCTCCATCCCATGTTGCCCTGAGAAGCCAAGAAAGAGACCAGGCACTTGAGGTGAAAAAGAATTCATTTATTAGTAGAGAGGGAGGGCCGCTGCTATTCTCAGTGGGAGGCATATTTATTTCTTTGCATGAAGGTATTTCTAAACACAGGTAATTATAAGAATCATTGCCCCGTGAACCAGCATGGGGGAGCGTATGGCAGCTGACGTTTCATAAATAACCCCTTCATGAAAGCTCCTGAAATAACATTTCTCTTTTCTGCCACACCTTGCTACAGACACCAGAACCTCTACATTCTTTCATTTGGAAATGCTGGCAGCAAGCCCTTTCTACGAGAAAGAAATGGAGCAAACAGAAAGGCCCTGGCCTCACCATCTCAAGAGGTGTGTTGTGACTATGTATCTCTCTGTAAGCCATAGCCTCAACCCATCTACCGGTCCTACCCCAAATGGACAGTTCCTGTTCTGCCTCTGTTCCAGGCCCAGCTGCAGGGCATTGTCCTTGGCCAGATTTGGGGACTAGCTTGTCCCTGTCTCTGAGCTTTTCTCGTGATAAGTGACAGGGACTCTCTGTGCTTTCATAAATGACATATGTATGTATATGTGTATATGTATATACTTGTTGTTATTGTTGCAGTACTGGGTATTGAGCCAAAAGTTCATACAAGCTAGGCAAATTCTCTGCCACTGAGCTGTAGCTCCAATCCTTTATTTACTTTGCTGGGTTAACCATGCTGATGATGAACCCCTTCTGCAGCTTAGGCGAGTCCTCCTTAGGTTGTAGTCCTCCAACCTCAGCCTTCAAGTCACCCACTTTGTTTTATACTGTGGACGATTTAAGCATGTACAAACAGAACAGCAGATGCAATAAGTATGCCAGACTGGATCTAAGCCCCCAGCAGAGACCCAGCCCTACTGCCATGATAGGGACTTTTCCAAGCCACAAGTGTGTAAAGGGTGCCACTGGACACCAACATGAGCAAAAGGAGACCTCTACACTTCCCTGTCATCCTCTCCCCTCCCTGTCCTCCTTCCTTCCCTCCCTGCCTCCTCCACTCCCCTCCTCCACTGGCATTCAGACCCTCCCCATCTGCCGGCCTGATCCTGTTTATGCCTTCCACTTGGTGTTCCAAGGTCTTAAATTCTTAGTGCTTGTGGTTTGTTTTGGTTTTGCATGGGTTTAGAAATGAAATACTATTTGTAACTTGGGACCACCAAGACATTCAGCAAAGATTCTTCATTTCCTTTTATAGTTGGTTGTCTCTTTTTTTCATCGGGGGTGAGGGGGAGGAATCCTTGACCTGCTTTGCACATAAAGCAAGCTAGCTACTGGGGTTTCCCTATCCTGCTCCCTGATGCACTAATGAGCCAGCTCCTCAAAGCGGTTCTAGAAGTCTGTCAAGGGAGGGCTTGAGCTTGTCTCCTGCCTCTCCATCTCTGCCACCTATTCCATTCAAGGGTGGGTGAGGTGTGCTCCAACAGAGAAGCGTGAGACATGCTGCCCACAGCTCTTGCTTTTGTACTGTGTGACATCCTCACAGACATTGTTCTCCTGGATACCATTACTGGCCCTGCTCCTGTTAGACCAGATCCCTCCTTCTCCATGCTTAGCCTTTCATTCCAGGGACTGTGTGAGAGAGTTGAGGCGACACTGGGGACTGGTTCATTCCACCGATGCAGGCAGATCATCTGTGAGGTCAGACATTTCTTAGGGACACATCTTGTCATATCAGGTGCTATAGTCTCAGACTCACCCTTCACTGCCAGCTGTGGTTGCCCTTCCAGCTCCTGAGTTGCCTGTGTAGGAGGCTCATCAGCTCCTGCTCTGCAAGCCTGGATTCCTGGCAGCCTACTTTCTATGGCTCCCTCTCAAGGCATTCAGATGTCCTCCAGCCCTTGCTGCCCTGCATCCTTGCCTGTCGCATCATGTGCTTGCTTCTAGAGAGGTGGGCTTGGGCTATATCTGGGTCTGGTGCTATCTGGAGTTGTTTGTGATGATGGAACCAATTCCAGGACCCTCTGGCATAGGCCCTCTACTGGGTAGCACTTCAACACACACACAGGAATCTCTGACCATACAGAGAACTGTGCCCTTTCTTAAAAGCTACCTTGTAGAGAAACATTTGGGTTACTAGTTGCAGGTTCCCACTTTCTACCATTTTCTTGCATTTTTACGAAACCTATTTTCTTTTCCAACAGTCTGTCGCAGTTACTTCCTTGGATCTCCTTATTCATTCCTCTTGTGATTGAGTTTGTGTTTACGAACCAGCATTCAGCCCAAGTTGAACCCTACAAGTCAAAGTGGTTTTGTAGCTGCCATCTATCTGCCTTAAGTTCCAGAATGACTGGAGACTGAATTCTTGACACTGGTGTTCATTCTGCTACCCTGATGTACCAAGAGAGTAGCTACCATCCTCCTAGGAGGGAGTGGGGAATGCTCACTCACAAGCTATAACATGGCAAGGCCCATGGCTGGAAGAAGTTAGCTGAGGCTGACTTTGCTCTTCAGCCACCTAGGGTAGATCTTCTCAACGACACTCTTACAGCCTCAGCTAGAGCAGTGGGATGCTGCCTTCTTGGGGGAAGACAGCTTATAGGCCTTAGGCAGCAGGCATTTGCGTATCTTAGGAACACCCATGAGGCATGCCTTAAGCCTTAGACAGGTGTCTACCAGTGACAGGGCTGAGAGTTGCTGAGGAGGAAGGGGCCTGACTGCCTATGTGCCTCATGCCAGGCTGCTTCTGGTCCTGGTTGTTTTCTTGCAGGTCCCATCAATGTTGAAGCTAACAGGTGGGGATGCTAACATGAATACCAGGCATCCTGGGGCTGATGCGGCATCAAACTGCTACCCCAGAGCTAGTAGCTGATCACACGGTGCCTTGGTGGTTGCTAAGAAATGACTCATTCCTGAAAAAGAAGGGTCTACACAGCACCCCACCCCCCAAGATATTTTTTTAACAAGGTGTGAACAATAGGTCTACTGACATGGAGATTGTCAGGGAAACAAGTTTCCTTCAAGTGTTACATTTGCTCACCATGGTTACAACTTGGCAAAAATCTAACTATTTTATATCAATAGGATAAAGTTTTTTTTTAATTACTCCAAGTATGCATCTTACTCAGATAAATCTATTAACAATGCATAATTGATAAGACTAATGGAAAAAGTCATTCTCCCAGAATGGAAGGTCTAGTGGATCCAATGACCAAAGGAGCTTATCACTGCAGAGCCAGTTCTGTGCTCAGAGGGAGAAGGGACCATAGAACTCATGTGTCACCACAGGCCCAGTTCATGCTCAAAAGCAGAAGGTACCCAGAACCCAACTGCCGCAGCAGGCCTTGCCTCCATATTCAGAGGCAGGAGGTGCCTCTGAATGACTGAGATGACGAGATGTCAAAGGGTCAAGTTCCTAAAGAAGGTAGGTGTGAGACAGTGCTGTTGAAAACCCTGAAACCTACATGCCACAGGAAGTCCCACCTCTGGCACAAGTTCCACACAAGAGCCTAGATTTTTGGATGAAAGTTCTTTGCTGTAATGAAAACCCCATTGTCTAATGTAGACTTCAGAGGGTCCCTGAGAAGCCCAAGACAGTGATCCAGCTACAGGAACTATTTAAGACAGTAACTTTTTAGTGTGTAACCATGAACAAAAATCCCACCCTCAGCCCCCACAAAGAGGAATGTAGACTTAGGCTATCTTGTACAGGTGATCAAAGCTACTGTGAGTTCATGAGCCCAACAGCTGTATCAGCACAAGATACCTGCTGGGCAAGATGTACTAGGTATAATACTGGCATGATTGTTATGAGGCAACCAACCACTTCTGATTAGATTTCAGGCCTACTATACAGGAGAGAATTCATACTTGGTACTGTAAACTTAGTCAAGTCTGTGGCATAGAGGAAGGAGAACCTACTACTGTTGTAGTAGATAATTGGGCATGTTATATCCACCAAACTGCTTTCTAAATGTTTATGCTTGTAGATTAATGTTGCTTTCAGCCTTAGTCACAGAAGCATCTATTTATAGTGGGAAGATCATTTCAAAGGACACAATCCACCCACACTGGTGTCAAGTCCAGCATATGAAAGGCACACATATACAAGGAGTTCAAATGCCACCTTGTATGTTTGTTTTGAGCCAACCAGCAGAACTGGAGGATGGACAGGACTGATCGTATCTTCAGCATGTGGGATGGTAGGGTTGGGGCTGGGATGAGATAGGACTTGGTCAAGTAACAATCAAAGAGGAAGGAGGTGGGGCTGACAGAAGGTTCTTCCTCTGCAGAGTGATGGGGTGTAGCTTGCCTCTGCTTCGTCCTGCAGAATAAAAGGCAAGCGACAACCGTGTTCTTCTTCAAGCAGTTTTATTCAGGTTCCTTGTTACAGCCAGCTTACTTCTACCTTCTTCTTCCTCCAGCCTCCAGCTCCTTCCCAGCAGCCCCTTATATACCTTGCCTTAATCCCATCAGCAACTGCCACGCTGTCACTGCTAATTGGCTGCTCCTGTGATGCGAGGTGGGCTAAATCGGGTAGCCACACCTGGAAGCTCGAACCTTTTCTCTAATAATGAGCCACAGCCACAGTGCCTACTCAAGCTAGCTGGCTACATGCCAACCGCCATCCTGACAGCGGGGAGAACCGCTTCCTACAGCTCCCCCTTTTTATTTGTATTATGCAAAGCAGGAGGACACAGAGGTCTGACCCCCTGTAAATTTGGGAGATTGTCAACCCCATCTCACCATCTGTCGTTGCTACAGTATGGTTACCATGGGCGACCCAACCCTTAGCCATTTTCCAGGGGACAGGATCTAGGGCTGACCTGTGTGCAGTCAGACATGTGCCCGAGGACAGACAATGTCCTCTGTGGTGTACGTCTGTCACCCTGCTGCATTTCACATTTTCAGTGGTTTTCAAGTAGCTCAGCCAGATCTGTGGAAATTGACCTCCTTTGAGAGCGGCAAATGCTTGAACTACCATGGCTTGGTCCTGCGCTGCTGGGAACGCATCTTTAGGATACACCACAGTGCTAGGCAAACTGATAAGAACAAGGCAAGTCACCAAAGCCTCTATTCCCGCCCACTCTTTTATTTGATCTCCCTCAGCAACAGGATAGGAGCATCATCGTCATTGACGGCTTCATGGCTGGACAGATGTTCCCATTGTCTATTCTGTGCGGGACGCGTGAGTCTCTCTGGAACCCACAAAGGCTACTGCCAATCCTGTGGAAAAACACAAACAGAGCCTCTCGCCCATACCATCACTGGATCTGGACCATTCCATTGTCCATTAAGAATATCCTTCCATAGCACCTGTCCTTTATTTACTGGAAACTATCTATCGTACATTGCTCAGCTGCAGATTTTATCCCAGCTGCCTTTTGTAAGGTAGCCTGATTCAGCAAACAAGGAGGCCACTACATCCATCTCCTTCAAAAACCTTAACAAATTTTAGCATCAAGATAGTTTGTTTGAATTCTGAAATCTAATCTTCTGGAGGCCTACCTCTGTCATGTCTGATCCATATAATTCTGGAAGATATAACTACTACCTTAATCATTTCTTTTGAAAACATACAGACATAATCTTCTAATAGGCTGTAAGGATTACTGTCTGGATCCTTTAGCACTGAGCTAATAGATGATGAGTTGTATCTTGAGGTAGGCCGGGGAACAGGTGGGGGTCCCCTTCCCTGGCCCCCAATTGGCCGCCTCCTGCTTTCTTCCCCACGGCTTGGGGGATCTCTGTCACCAGGTCCTGCTCGATTAGACTCCTCTCTCTTTTCTGACTCTATCTCAGAAGCTGTGGAGGGGTCTGAGCTGGGGCCATAGGCAGGACCATCAGTCCTCCGGCCCCTGCTCCCATAGCTGCCCCCATAGGTTAGTACCTGGGCATTACTGATATTCTCTCGGGTGTCAACAAATATAAAGGGAACCATTCCCTCCTCCCTGGGATTCTTCTTGTCATTATCACCTTCCACACGAACCCTTACCACACCAGACCTATCCACAATCTCCTGAATCACTTTCCCATTCTTTCCAATCACTTTGCCAACCAAGTTCCTGGGCACTTGTACAGAGTCCTCAGAAAATTCAAGGTAGCTTCAAGCCTGTCTGCATGCCTCTGGCGTCTCCCTATAGATTCGGAAAGTGCAGGTTTCTTTGCCCAACTCAATGGCAGTCACTCCTGGCACTTTTCGAGCCTGCTGGATGTTGGCACTATGAGTTCCAATTGCCAGACCCATCAGGTCCTCTCAAACTGTAAACTCCTTTTCCCTAAACAGAATATACCTTGAACCAGTAACCAACACTTCTTTCCCAGAGGAAAAAATATAACCGCAAAACTAAAAGTCACACCCATCTTCTTTCCACTTTTTTGTCTCTTTACCGAGCACTTTATTATCTCTTTACCGAGAACTTTATTATCTCTTTATTCGAGAACTTTATTAGCTAGCTGCCCCTGACCGTGAAGAGTTCTGAAGCTCCCCGTACTGCGGGAACTTCTTCTCAACACAGTTTATTCAGGAAACCTTTTGTCTCTTTACCGAGCACTTTTTGTCTCTTTACGACCTTTATTATCTCTTTACCTAAAACTTGTCCCTAATCCGGGAACTTTTGAACTTGTTCCACTTACGAAAAACTTACCCAGTCAACTGCCCTGAGTTAACTGCCCTGAAGCTGCAAGAAGTTCTGAACACTATCCAGAGGTTCCCCATACGACTAGTTGCTTCCCCGTACATTGTCTGAAGGTTCCCCGTACGACTTGTAACTTCCCCGTACAAATCGAGAGGCTCCCATACGACTTGTAAGGTTCCCCATACGGGCCACCACTTTGTAGCTTGCCCTCTGCTCCGTCCTGCAGAATAAAAAGCAAGCGACAACCATGTTCTTCTTCAAGCAGTTTTATTCAGGTTCCTTGTTACAGCCAGCTTACTTCTACCTTCTTCTTCCTCCAGCCCCCAGCTCCTTCCCAGCAGCCCCTTATATACCTTGCCTTAATCCCATCAGCAGCTGCCATGCTGTCACTGCTAATTGGCTGCTCCTGTGATGCGAGGTGGGCTAAATCAGGTAGCCACACCTGGAAGCTCGAACTTTTCTCTAATAATGAGCCACAGCCACAGTGACTACTCAAGCTAGCTGGCTACATGCCAACCGCCATCCTGACGGCGGGGAGAACCACTTCCTACAATGGGGACCTAGGATAGAAAGAGGGAGAGAGAAGCCTTGAGATCAGGCCCTGGGAGTCTGAATGTCGGAAGGATAGGAGCTGGGAGAGAGCTCCAGGCAATGCTTGGAACTGAAAAACATGTCTCACAGAAGATACTTTATCTACCTTTAAAGGCAAGGGTACCCTAGAGCTATCACTTTCAAAGGGTGGCAACAAGGGTGTGGCTAGTCAGACCTTGCGATTCAGGCCTGAGACAGGACCTGCAGAGGTGTTCCAAATAATGGTGGGGTAGACAGGGAGGTGACAGGAGGCAGTGATTCAGGTGGCCACACTAATCTCTTCTGCATACATATATTTGTATACACAAATCCCATAATAAGCTTTTGAAAAGTCCATACTAAGTGTTTACATTTGTTCTGAAAGAAAATAGTATTGGATTGAGAGGGTTCCTTGACTTGTGTCCATGGCGGTCACTGTGACTCTGGCCTGTCAGCCATTTCCATGGGACATTGGTTTTTTGTTGTTGTTGTTGTTTTGTTTTGTTTTGTTTTCAGATTTTATGAACTCATCAAAGCCCACTTCAATAGATTGTGCCTGCCCGCTTCCTTCTGAGCACAATACAAGTGTGACAGGACATGGCCATACCTGAGGTCACAGATGGAAGAGGGGCGGGCATTCACAGAGGGCAGATGGAGGTCAGCAAAGAGACAGCAGGGTCAGGGAAAACCCTGCATCAGAGGCTTCCTGGGGGGAGGGCAGAAGGCACGGCTTAGGCAAGAAGAGCTACAAGAAGGAACGAACACAAGAGCTGGACTCTGAGCAAGACGAAAAGCTGGGTGTGGCCATGAGCCATTCTCATGTTAGCATCCAGGTGACATAGCCAAAGAAAACGACAAAACATGAAGACAGGTATGTTGAAATAATTATTTAATTATTATTTAAGTAATTTAAGAATTATTTTAAAACGGCCACTAGTCAAGCTATCTAAGCTGCGGTAGCTCTGCCTAGCTCAGCCGCCATGTTCCATGGCCAGAGGCAGCTAGATACGGCCAGCCAGAAACACCGGCCCTGCCATCCACAAGACACCAGTGTCTGCCAATCTCCCAAGCAGTCTCCGAAAGGCTGGGCATTGCCCAGACCATCCTGCCAACCACGTGGGCTTGGTACAAATGAGACTCTAATGCTTAGATTTATTCAAAGGCTTTATATGTTTGGTGAAGCTCAATAACAAGATGCCCATGCAATCAGAGGTGTAACCCAATACCCAACCTAGATATACCAACTACCTTTGACTGTTACAGACACACGCACATCTGCCTCCATGTTCCCCTCTCTCTCATCTCTCTCATCTCCTAGCTCCTCCTCTTCCTTCTCCTCTTCTTTCTCTCTTCTCCTTACTCCTCCCACCTTAGCTTCTCCTACACATGTGTGGTACCCAAGGGCCCTGAGGGGCACAGATGATGTGTACCTTTATTCCAAAGTTCCCTTGACTGCCAGTCTTGCTCCTCCACAGAGAAACTCTGGGCCACCATGGAGGGACAGGTGGGCTGTCTACATAAAAGAGTTGGACCCACACAGTCCCCAGGGATGTGGACTTCCCGGTACATTCATCTCAGCTTTACTCTGACACTTCAGTCCCTACACTGGACATGGAGACCATGTAATTTGTTTCCTGATAACTCCCTCCGGGACAGGGAAAACTCATCAAGAGACTAGCGAGAGGTCTACCCCATAGTCTGTGAAGACTGAGACCCAGACTCCACCTTTTGTGATCAAGTGTGTCCACATGCACACACACGCACACACACACCCTCCAAGTATGATCCTTGCATAGTACCCACACAGCCTAGGGACTCTACTCTCCACCAGGTGAGTGTTTCCCTGGGTGTGGCCCTGCCATGCCCAGTCTCTAGATGTAGAAGCCCCTTTTATTTTAAGCAAGATTCATGCAATATAAAGCTTAGTATTTAAGATGTGCAATTTAGTGGCATTTGGTAGTCACAGCATTCTAAAACAGAGGAAACCCCGCCCATGAGTGCACCCCCACATACACACCCTAAGCAGTCACTCACCCACCCACTTTCTGTCTCTGTATTGGCTTCTCACACAAAAAACACTCTCGTACACAGCCTTGGGGACTGGCTTCCATCACTCGTGTCTGAGGCTCACCCACAGGTGGCAGGCACTGATACTTCCTTTCCTTTATTGCTGACTCACCCCATCATATTCATGGATGACAATGTGTGTGCTCGTGTACCTGTGGGTGGCCATTCTGACCTATCAGATATCATGCTGCTGGGAACACTTATGACAAGAATTAGAGTTCAGTTGTTCTGTGTCTGCAGCTGTGAATAGAGTCCTGGTCGATTGCCACCGGACTTGGAAATCTCAGGAGAAGCTTACATTATGTTCTATGCTGCTGCCCTGGATAGGCAGTAATGTATATCAGCTACACTACACGGCACACAGCCACGCTTTGACCACTTTCCACCCTTAGCCTGACCCTAGCAATGGAGGAAGACTCAGGAAAAGCGACTGAGGCATGGCAGATGGCAGAGCTAGAGGCTGGGGTAAAGAAATGAGCAGCCGGTAAGGCAGAGTGCATAAATAATGGTTTCTACTTAAATACCCCAAATCCAACCCCTCTTGTGTCTCTGAGGTAGAAGGAAATCTTAATACCTTTCGATTTAGAAACACAGGGAATACTAACAAATGGTATATTATTCACCAGAGATTTGTGTCGCTCCATTTTTAACTTATGGCACTTTGGA
Organism: Mastomys natalensis; assembly: GCA_021653895.1. Taxonomy (NCBI): domain Eukaryota; kingdom Metazoa; phylum Chordata; class Mammalia; order Rodentia; family Muridae; genus Mastomys; species Mastomys natalensis. The sequence goes on along the minus strand of JAJTUV010000281.1, from coordinate 1,323,191 downwards.
CTGACTCTCCAGTGGCCTCGTGGACGATCAGCGGCCCCATGAAGCATCCAGAATTCTGCACACACAGGACATAGTCCCAGTCACATGCTCAGCAAGACATTAAGAGCTGAGACTGTGGCATTCAGTCCTGATTTAGGCATACCACTTCCCAGTCCTAAAACCTCCACTGGGTCCCTGTTGCCTTCCAAACTAGAGCTGGATTCTGAAACATGAATTTCCATAAACTGGTCCCAACTCTCCCCAGCAGCCTTTTGACCAAACCCCTCCTCCCCAGGTATGCTCAGTAGCCAGGATTTCTTTCACAGCTTCCTAGGGTCTACTTGGTCAGCTGCCATACCTCATCTCCATCCATCCACACCTCAACCTGTGGATCCTGGCATCAATGGCAGCTAATGAAAGGGTCACTCCGCAACAAGAGGGCACTCCCCCACTGCTGACTGTTCACTGTTAGCTTACTGTGCATCTAGCCTTATCCCTTGTCATTGATCTCCCTTGGATAGATTCTTGTTGACATTGAGTAGAGACTACCTCTGTCAACTGGGACCTCAGCTTGCTCTGGGAAGGCTGAAGCCATTGCAGGGTGCCATCACAGTTACCTATACACAAGAGCATGGCAGAGGTCCCAACATCCTCAGCCTTTCCATGCTGCATGGCTTCCCATAACCATGTCCAGGTTAGAAGCTGGAGCTGTCTCCTTTTGCCCCTCAGCTTGGCCTGGAGCACAACAGGAAACTCCAAGTACATACTTTCCAGACACAAATGGACTCCTTGTCCCAGGTGCATAGTACATGTTCAGGCTCAGATACATGAGCAGACACATGGTACATGTTGCTTTGAACATATGAAAGAACACACAGCCCTGGGACCACAGAGGGACATGCAGCATTGGACACACGAGCAGACACATGGCCTCAGGCACATGGAGAAACATGTGGCCTCAGATATATGAGCAGACACATAGCCCCAAGCATGTAAAGAGACTTAGATCTTCCAACACAAGAGAGGACACATCGCCCTGGGCACACAAAGGGACATGTGATTACAGACTCATAAGAAGATACCTGGTCCCAGATACAGGGAACATGAGGCTGTGGACATCCTGATTGATACATGGTCTCAGACATACACACTCTGCCCTTGATTCTTATCGCACAAACTAGTTTCTCTGGAGTCAACGATGTGATATCTAAGAGGACAGGGGAAACTTGAACCCAGAGAGCATAGGATGCGTGTCACCTGGGCCCATGGACCCCCTCATCAAGAGAAGCAGCAGGTTCTGCCTGAGCACACAGAGGATCACCAACCACCATGTGTCACAAGTGCCCTGAGGGACAAAAGTGGCATCTGGTGGCACAAGGAGCATCAGGTCACAGCCAGAAGGAAGAATGAAGGAATGGGAGGGCTTCTCAGGAACAGAAGAAAAGGCAGCAATGGTTGCTGTTGAATGGAGGGACAGAAGACAAGCAGCCCTGTTCTCTCCTGCCCCAACCCCTCACAAGCATCAACTCACTTACACAGCTGATAAATATTTCTGAGTGCCTACTGTGTGCCAGGCCCCAGAAGCCATGGGGTCCTATAATGAGTGAAACAGTATGACTTCAGGAGCATATGACCCAGACACAGCAGTCAGTGACCAAATGATTCACCTTGTGCATGAGGACTGTGAAGAAGAGAAGCTACTGTCAAGCAGGATCCATCCTGGACAGGGATCTGGCTTGAGAACCCCCAAGAGACATGCCTGCCCTGAAATGTGCAAAAGGAAAAGTTAAACAGAGGGAATTAAAACATGGAACATTCCAGGGAAAGGGGCATGTGGAGTGCCGTGTGACCACAGGAAGAATGGCGGCTCTGTGGAATGAAAGGACACCAGAGTGGCCGGCCAGTGTGTCCAGGAGCGGGGTGGGCTGTGGTGGAGTTGGGTAGGACATTGTCTGGTCAGGTCGAGAAGGTTCATGGGCCTTTGGAATGCACCATGTGAGAAGGGAAAGGGTAAACCCAGAAAGGAGGTCTGGGTAGAAGAGAAGATGGAACCACAGCAGCACACAGATGGCCCATGAGGGAAGAATGAGGAAGCATCCCATGATGGAGAGACACTTGGAATGTACCTGGCTGGATCCCAGGGTCTCTACCAGAGCCAGACACCAGTGCATGGAAGACAGGGAAGGAACAGCCGTAGGAGCAGAAAAGAGGGAGCTGCTGCCTGGCTCTAACAAACCATGCCATGCTGCAAGGATGCTGACTGGTCCTTGACGAGTACTGTCTTCCTGCAGCTGAAATAATGGTCCTGCCCTCCTCCAAATCTTTTCCTATGTTCTCATAGGCAAAGATCAGTTTCTGGTGCATTCCTGGCCAGCTCCCCTGGCCTGGTGCAGAGCTCTCCACCCTCAGTTCATTCCTAGTGTGCCTAGTGTGGGACTTGGTGTCTATCAGTCAGCTCCTAACCTCAATGGTGGTCCATCCTTCTACACACAGTGAATGGGCACCCTGAATCGACCCACAGAGTGGTGGCAAAAGGACTCAGGAACACGACATGGGGACCAGAGGCTAACCTACCTGCATCTTGACACTTCCTGATGGTTGGATCACATTATCATTAGACCTCCCCTGCCTGGCACCATCTGCACACATCATCTGCCCTCAATGCTCTCCTGACTTGAACCCTCTGAGGTCTGCCCCTCTCCCTCTTCTGTCCCTTCATGCAATCCCCTGAACTCATTGTTTTCACAAGGACAATTTTAGATGAACAGAACAGATCCCTGCTCAAAGCAGCTTCCCCCAGACAGAGAATTCTAACCACCCGCATTGGTTGAAAGAGATTCCCCTCATAGAATTGGAAACAGACCTGCATGCAGGGTTACCAAGATACCACATGGCATACCCTCTCCTCCCCACTTCCTTCCTCTTCATCCCTGGAGAGTCTAATACCTGTCCACACCCAGGAAGCTTCAGTAAGCCTCCAGGGTTTTCCCCTTAGTTCTGGGATTTCGGTGCTTATGACTGGTTTGTGGTACATTCCACACTGTTTTCCTCATCCACCCTGTTCCAGCACAGAGCACTTCCTCAAGACAGAAGGCCTTCTCCACAACTAGGAGCAGCATAACCTGAGGCACAGAACACATCAAATCACGCTTTATCAGCCTCAACCTTTTGAGCCTTGGATCTTTGAGTTTCCCCTGGACCTAAAGATATCGTGGAACCTTGTGGCTCTGGGCAGGGGGTTAGCTAGCCTTTGGGAGGCACATGAACACTCATAACAACCTCCTATAGGTTCTGATACAACTCACCCCGTACTAGGTCTCGCACACGTCATACACACATATACATGACACATACACACAAACACATACCAGGAACACTACACATAAACATGCATACACACACATACATACACACACAAAACACAACACACACACACACACACACACACACACTACCAGATACTCACCTTCACATTATCTGTCCTTACAACATACTCAGATATGCCCCCAGATAATCACAGGCTGCATTGCGGGTGTCTGGATGCCTTCAGAAGGTCCAACAGTGACTGCCTTGCAGGGTCCATGAGCTCGGGACATAGCATAATCAGGACTAATGACACAGCACTCACTGTGCGATTGCCTCGCCGCTATGCTGTAATCAGCATGTAATTAAGTGGTCACCAGTCACCACGTAAACACGGCTTACACTAGATGCATCTGTAGCTTAAATAGCCCCACAAAGTCACTTTAATTTCAATGTTGAATGGAAAACAGTCAGTTGGCATGTGTGGAGAACACGGGGTTAGAAATGTGAGGCCCCTCAGGGGCCTCACATAAGGAGGTGGGCACCATCTCCAGTCTCACTGGCAAGGCAAGAACGGGCCAGGGTCTCCCTGCAAGGAGAGCTGGGCACCACACAGGGAAAGCACTTTACAGACTGTTGAGCACCCACCAAATCCTTGGGGACTTCATTGAGCAATCTGGTGGACCCTTGAGGACCAAAGTCTTAACCAGAAAACATTCCAGACCACTCAGTGAGGATCACCAACCAGACTCTGTCTGTCCAAGAGTGAAGGTGATTCAGAGACTCAGAACTTGTAGTTCATTCCAGGGAGTCCTTGGTCTTTAGAATGGTCAGGGAACATTTTTCTTAGACCCAAAATCCTGCAAGGAGAGTGGCTAGTAATGTGATCTCTGCCTGCAGCAGCCTCCTGAGCCTGATTCTTAACCCCCATATGCCCGTGCCAGCTCACACATACTTGCACACGTGCGCACACACACATTTACATACCATGTGCAAGACTGACTTTTAATACCCACACATCACATATATACATCACTGTTTACCATCACAGCATGAGACACACACTCACTTACACAACACTCATTATGCTACATGCAAACATATGCATACATATACTATACCCCCCATACACACTATAGTCACACACCATCTATACATACACATACAGGCACACATATTCTACACATACATTGACACCTATATAATGCAGATGCACACACATTACAGACATGTGCACACACACACACACACACACACACTAGTCTTCCCATGGCAATCTGAGCAGACATTTCAGCACATAAATCAGATCATGCCCCTCCCACACACCTCCATCATACCCTAGAGGAAATTTCCCAGTTCTCCCCATGACTCGGAAATGCTCTGGCTCCCCTCCCTTCTTTAGTCCTTCTTTAGTAGAGCAGTGATCCCAGCAAACCAGCTTCCTGCTGTGACCTCAGCCATATCATACTTTTTTGGAAGCTTGTTGCCACAGATGTACCCAGCTCCATCCCCATCACATAAGTCCTTGGAGACGTGTTCTGCTGCCCCAGCTGCCTGCACCAAGTTATACTATACCTGGGGTTAACCAGTCACTGACTGAGAAACAGCTGAGAGAAAACAAGGATGCTGCACCCTGCTGCAGCCTGAGGAAGGGACCTGCCTGGGGAGGGAGCATCTCTGGGGATGGGGGCATGTCTGAGGAGGAAGCATGCCTGGGAAAGGGGACTACCTTGAAAGAGTGTGTACGTGAGGCCTGCTGAGGTAGGGGGCCTGTGTGAGGAGAGGACTTCCCGTGAACAGAGCACACCTGATGAAGCCTAGTGACTCCTCCTACCCACCAGCACCTGGATGCAAACTGAGGGCAGCTGAGTTGGTAGCTGCAGGGAATGTCTCTAAAGTGAGAGGGACACAAGGTGGGGGCATGATATGGTCAGGAAGGGCATGGGCCATGCTAGCCAGCCACTGTGTGGAAATGAAAGCTATGCCCAGCTGGACACTTCCCGCCACTCGCCTAGCACCAGCCTCCACCTTAATTAGTTCTGGCTCCTAGATTAGGAGGGCTGGGACCGCATGAGGCCAATGAGCCACCAGGTGGGCAGAAAGGACCGCAGCATAATGCAACCAAATGGAAATTGGCTGTATCAATTAATTAAAGGGCATGGGGTCCTCCAACTTGTCCTCCCTGCATGGGTTTTACAGAAGTTTGCAGACAGGCACAAGAAATTAGAGCCTTGCTCCTAATTAGCAAGGAGAAACCAGAAGTGATTGCCTTCCTGCTCTGTGTTCAGGAATCCTGAGGCCTCACAAAATCCATGGCTAGAGTGGGATTGAGTAGCCCAGGGTCTGCAGATGGGCCAGCCGTGACCCTGGGCCTGCTCTGCCTGTGTCCTGTTAGGGTAGCTGTGCCCCAGGGCCTCCTGTCCATTAGGTCCTGGGACTCTGTATGCCACATGGAAGGCTGAGGAAAGGGTCTACTTAGCTACTTCATAGGCCACTGTTCAGGTTTGTTAAAGATGGGAAAGCCTGGTTTGCCCTCAGTCCTGGTGTATGCAGGACTGTATAGAGTGGGTGACTGGCTTCACAGGAAGAGCTCTGTAATGGTCTGAGGGAGGAAGGTGAACCTTTGTAGGGCAGAGAGGAGATACTCTGTTCTTTAGCTGGTAGCCAGCAGCCCAGAACCCATGCCATACTGCCAAGCACCCACAACCTCCCACCTGGGCCTGATGCCAATAGTGAAGACAGCAAACCTTATGATTAACAAACGATCTATTATTGTCAGAGAGGCTAGAGGGGTGGGAGTGGGGCAAGGTGTGTTTCAGGATTGGAGTGAAAAAGTGCAGGAGACAGCAGGACTCCTTGGGGAAAGGGAGTACTGTCAGGGGAGCAATGTAGGGGAGCACCATAGGGGGAGCACTGTTAAGGGGCACCAGCTCTGATCCTTCTCATTGCCTGAATCCCATGTACCCTATCCAGACATCTCACAGGACAACCATGCCCTCATCTCCCCACTTTCCCCCATGTGGTTTCAACCATAGGACTCTGCTGTCAAAAGGAGGTGGCACTCCAGACCCAATCCCCTCAAATTTCAGCTAGGACCTCCGAGCAAGTCCACTCCACCTCCATCTGTCCTCTGAGGTCATGCGATAGTCCCGAGTTGAGGTCTCCAGCCCCACAAACATGGTTCTTCTCTGGCTTCCTTCCTGCTAAGGGGTGTTGCCTTTATGACCCCCCTCCCGAGCTCCAGGTCAGGGTGGCTCCTTTGTCATCCTTCTTCTATTCTCAGCTCCCCACTGCCAGACCAGCCCTCCTCCTGTACACCCAGGATGTGCGCCATGCCCAAACATCCCTACTGCCTCGTTGCCCTCCCTCCTGGCTCTTGGTCACCTGCCACATGCCACAGACAGGACCACAATGTGGCTCTGATAATCTCTAAGGGGACAGATAGATGAAAGTGAGGCTTGGAAGTAGACAGCTTTGTCATAAAGGCCCAAGAGGAACTTGCCTCTGACACCCTCATCTAGGAGCCTGGAGCAAGATCACCATCATGTTCAGGTTTGAGACTTTGACTCGTCATGAGATATGAAAGAGCCCTCCACGACACCTCTCCTCGAACTGCTGTCCTTTCCATCCTTCCTGAGGTACATGCTCTGACTGACCAAGGGAGTCATATTGGAGCCCATGTCAAGCAGGATCCTGGGGGCAGGGGGTGTCCACAGGCCGCAGCTGCTTGGACAAGAAATGGGTTCTGTTAGAGCCCTGTCCCCAAGGCTGCTGCCCCTGGGAGTCTGTGGCCCCTGGCAGTCTCGTCCGTCACAGGCAGCAAGTACTGTCCAAGTACTGAGCCTTACAAAGGGGCCACTCTGTTCTTAGTACCAAAGAAGTGCCCACACCCTGGACCAGGTCAACCACTTCAGATGCAAATCCCTGGATGCCAGACTCTCTTCTATGCCAAATAGTTGGTCAGGTGTGCACCCACCCAGAGGCCTTGTACTTTCGCCATCTGTCCCTTGGACCTCCTGTCCCCACTGATATAGCCTTGTGTTGAAAATGGCTGCCCTAAGTCCCATGTCAGCAGCCACGAGCAGCAGCTATGAGCACCAGCTCGACGCTAAAGAGCCCTTTAGAAAGATGACCTATTTTTAGTTGAATCTTCTGCCAGTTGCTAAATATCTGTTTAAATACATGAATTAACACATCTGTCAACAGTACTTAGAGTGGGGATAAACACACCCTCACGGCGGAAGGTAATTTAAAACAAAACACGCAGCATAATGAGCAGCTTGGAGCCTGAGGCCCGGGAGCAGCCCTCCATGCTGTGCTCTTGTTCTCTGCGCCTGGGGGGCCGTGCCCATGGCAACCTGGCACAGTTGTTCAAGGGGCACTGCAGGCAGCGTTTGGTGGGATGCATGGACCCCCACAACCACCCCCAAGACAGGACAAAGGGAGTCTGAGAAAGAACAGAGAGAGGGACTGCGGGGGACAGGTCCCTGGAGTGACTGAATGGGAAGCATCAAGAGCCACGGCCCCCACAGTGGCAGCGTCTCTGTGTCACCGAGCCCCGTGGGTTGTAGCTGAATGAAGACAGCTCATGTGTTAAGTTGGCTGTCAGGAGTGTTAATTACACCCCACAGCGAGACTCAGACACGGAAGGAACACTGGAGACGTCCTCAAGACTGAGTCTCTGAGGATCTGCAGAAAGCCTGCCGAGGGACACACACACAGCCTTGGCTGTCCTCCCTGCCTGTGGCTGCCTGGTGTCCTGAGCTGCCATCCAGCAATGGCCATGACAGCCCACAGTCAGAGCAGCCTGCATCCTGACTGGTGGCAGTCTGGGCTCTTCTAGAACATTCCATCCTGTTGCCTGTGTGACACAGCGTTGCAGGCAGCAGAAGACCAGGGTTCTTGGTCTAGCTTGCCACTTATTTGTTGCATGACATGCAGAAAGGCATTCACCTTACCATGCCTCAGTTTCTTCTTGGGTCCAGTGAGTGTGGTAAAGTGGCCTCACCCAGTGTTGAGTGGACCAGAAACACATGGAGGATAGCAAAGACTAGCATGGGTCACGGACAGTGGTCTTCCATAGGAAGGGTATGAGGTGAGGAAGCTTCTCAGGTCTTCTATGAATGATGGTAGGTGAGAAAGTATAGACAGCTGCTAAAACAAGGGATGGGAGGAAGTTCTTTTGAGACACTCCAGTCAGCAGATGAGTTGTTAATCTGCATCCAAGGAACTGCTGACTGATGAGCCCCACCAAGCTGCCGTCTCCTAAGGAACCTCAATATGGACCATTCAATGTCCCGAGGGAGACAGACAGCATCTGTGGGATGTGAGAAGTCCAGAGTGGGATTTTGGCCGCCATCCTTCTGCAGTATGTCTGACTCTTGGGGAGCAATCTTGAGGAAGATAACCAGAGGTAATTATTGTTTGAGGGCCACTTTGCCTGCAGAGGGAAAATCTACCTGCTATGAATAAGAACCCTTTGGTATAAGTAACTGAACGGTGGCATGTATTCAAGTGGTGAGCAGCTATGGGAGAAACTGACTAGAGTAGTTTTAGAAGAGAGAACCTCAACTGGGAAAAAATCGGCCCCAATACATGAGCCTGTGGGTGCATTTTCTTGGCTGGTGATTGATAGAGTATGGCATAGCCCACTGTGAGCAGTGCTACCCTTAGGCTGATGGTCCTGGGTGCTATAAGAAATCAGATGAAGGAAATCATGAAGAACAAGCCAGTAAGCAGCACTCCTCCATGACCTCTGCATTAGTTACTGCCTCTAGGTTCCTGCCTTGAGTTCCTGCCCAATCTTCCCTGGACAATGGACTATGAGATGAGCCCCCTTCCTCCAGAACTTGCTTTTGGCCATAATATTTTATCACAGCAGTAAAGAGAAGTTGGTACCAGGAGTGGGATATTGATATAGCAGACCAGAACACGCATTTTTGGAGGATGGTAGAAAGACTTTGAGCTAGAAAAGCCATCCAGTGCTCAGAATTTAATGAATTTCGGGGGATTAGAAGATAAGCTTAGCTCTTAGAAAGCATCACAGATCACGGAAGCCTGAGAAGGTTCTGGAGAACCACTGGTCCCTATACTATAATAAAAGCTTGGAAATACTGACTCTGCTATCAGCAAAGGAGTCAGCAGTGGTGGCAATGATGGGGAGGACCAACTCTGTAGCCAGAGAGATGGCCAAGCATGCACAAAGTGAGGTGATCTTGCTCCTGAAAGACCTTTTGAAAACTTGGGCTGCTACCTGAAGGTGTCGCTCACAATCAGGGTGGCCCTTCCCACATCAATGAACATAATCAGGACAATTCTTCAGGTTGAGGCTTCCTACTCAAGTGATTCTAATTGGTGGCAAGTTGACATTAAAGCCAACCATAATTTGTGGACCTCCTGTTAACCTGCAAGCATAGATGCCCCATTTGGTCATTGTTTGCTGAAGTCAAAGCAGCTAGTAAATTCTGAGGGTATATCCATTCAATACTCATCAGAGCCTTCCTACGCTTTAAGGATAATACTCTCTAATTTATTATCTGCAACTACTGAGATAGGGTGACACAAGGCGAGCACGACAGTGGCAAGGCATAGCCTTTTTAAAAATAACCTAGGTATTAAGTCTGAAGAAATTAAGTATAATTTCTCAAATTACAGAGATGTCAATAATTGATGGCACTTGATCAGAAATAAGCTTTACAATAAATCTCTTTCAGAAGCCAAAGATAATAAAATTCCCAAAGAAGATCACATGTAAACATGTCATCTCAAATATATGACATAATAGGACAGTTTTTAAAGCAACACTCTTATGACCTGTGTGGTAACAAGACTGGGGTATCTCATCACAGGCAAAGTGAGTCGCAGGACTGCACACAACACTGACAGGTACCATAGTTGTGAGACCCAATACAAACACACATTCATTGCTTTCAAGCCATGAGCTGGATAAGGATCATGGCTGTCTGAGTGATACGGCCTCTGTTACTCTTCCGCCTCCATACCTTCAGCTAAATATCTTTAACTGGAGAAAGTTCACATCCTGTGGGTAGCCCCGGCTTTGTAGAAACCATTGTATTCATTTGCTGAGGCCACTACAGGAAAACGTCATCAAAATTTCAGCCTGAAACACAGCAGTGTGTTTTCTTAGATCCTGTGAGCGGGAAGTCCAAGATCAGAGTATGGACAGGGGGTTCCTCCTAAGGCCTGCATCTTGGCTTATAGGTAGCTGTGTTCCCAGGTCTCCCTCTGCACATGCCTGGCTAGTTTCCCCTTTGTGTTGGTGTAGGCTCAGCTTAAAGAGCCCAGTTCTACTCAGTTACTTCACTAAGACCCATTTTCAAACACAGGAACACTCTGAAGCGCTGGGGTGGGAACTTCAGTGTTTAGCTTTGGAGGAGACTTAGTTAAGCCAATATGATTTGTCAAAGAGGATGGCATTCAGGACTAGCATTTGTGGAGGTGACTAGACGTGCCACAGTTTCTCATCCCAGATGGTTCTCTGTTGTCATGGTGACTGAGCACTAACTGGCCAGCTTCTTCCAGTGACCAGTGAACGAGATGCCTCGGTGACTTCTTCTTCCTTCACTTCCAATGATTCTACTCAGCAATGGCTGAGTATTAGCCTCTGAGTGGCTAAACGTAAGCGGGATTGGTTGCGCCAACCCAGTGAACCCCACACTTTTCCTGTATTTATACCTATTTTGATACTTTGGAGGTACTCCCATAAAAAATAGCCTAGTGCATAACAATACAGCTTGTTGTGATCAAAGTAGGCATAAACAGCAAATAATAATAAACAGACTCTTAAGCCTCCAACTATCATTTGGGTTACAGATTTTAAAACAAATTCATGTACTGGGTTTAAAAAAATAACACACAACCTTAGAAATATCTGGAGTGCACAGTAAACTATACCTTGTGACTTAACAAATGTTAAAGATGTAGAGTGAGCTTATAGATTTAACAATATAATAACCAGAACAGTATGACATCCACGTATACGTACAATAATTGGGTGTCAACAGATGTAAAAAACACACATGTATACAACTTATAAAATCCTAATTTAAAAAGGAGTGCCTGCGCTGGAGAAATGATTCAGCAGGGAAGAGCACACACTGCTCCTACAGAGGACAGCTCTCAGCATCCATACTGGTTGGCTCACAACCTCTAATAAATATATCTCCAGTGGACCTAACACCCTCTTCTAGACTACACACACACACACACAGATACACACACACACACGGCATAAACACACAAACATACACATGATAGACAGACAGACAGATAGATAGACAGATAGATAGATAGATGATAGATGGGTAGGTAGGTAGATAGATACTCCCCATTACCCCTCTCAGAAAATAAGACATTAAACTACAGGGAGATTATTAATATAGTTGAGGAAAGAATTAGTGAATTGGAAGAAGACTTGAAAGAAAGTGTCCAGACTATACCTAGGAAAACAGAAAAATACAATCTGGTATATAAACAATAAAGAAAAATGTTCAGCATATTTACTGATAAAATCCTGGCATGTTTGTATTTTAGGTCTAAAGCAGGAAGATTTCCTCACTCTTATTGATTTGTATTGGAAGTTCTCACCAGCACAGTGAGACCACAGAAGGAGACAAATAATTGGGTGTCAACAGATGTAAAAAACACACATGTATACATGGTGTAAGAATTAGAAAGAACAGAACTAATGTTTCAATATCTATAAGTAATATCTAATGAGTTTAGCATAGAAGGCACTAAGTCAGTATGCAGAAATCAATTATACACATATGCATACATGTGAAACACTAATGTTTAAAAAGCAATATAGTTAAAATATGATTTAAAAAAGCATCCCAATAATAAATCTAGCAAAAGGTATAATCTCTTTGTGGAAAACTAATAAAATGTATGACGGAGTCCTAGATCCATAAGGAGGTACCATGTTCATGGACTTGAAGGGTCAATACAGTGAGTGTATTAATTCTTCCTAAAACAGTTACAGATTCAAATGCAATACCAATGAAAGTTACAAAATCTCTTCTGCAAATTGGCACTCTTTGTCTGTCTGTCTGTCTGTTTGTCTGTCTGTCTGTTTGTTTGTTCGTTCGTTTTTACTTTATTTAAAATCATAAAGGTCTATGGCCAGGCATGATGGCACACGCCTTCAATCCCAGTACTTGGGAGACAGAGCCAGGTGGATTTCTGTGAGTTCAAGGCCAGCCTGATCTACAGAGTGAGTTCTAAGACATCCAGAACTACATAATAGAGAGACCCTGTCTCAAGATAAAATTAAATAAAAGTAAATAACTAATGGTCCAGAGAGAGTCAAAACAGTCTTAAGGAATGGCAGGCTTCCCAGCTGTCAACACCACTTCTGAAGAACTGGGATAGACCAAAAAAAAAAAAAAAAAAAAAAAAAAAAAAAGCATGAGACCAAATGGAGAGCCCTGCAAGATAGCTGAGCATGTGCTAAACAGAGAAGAGTAAGCACTGCTGTGCTTCTTTGTTACCCATTCAGGAAAATGTGGAATTATGCCCTGACCTCAGAGCACATCCAAAGAAAGCCAGTGGCAGTTCAGTGATAGCTAAGTCTGGCCTAGTTTGCTCAGGATTGAAGAAGGGTCCTTGAGACTTTACAATTTTATAAATTTACATATATGTATTTATGTATTGTGTGAGTCCACACGGCAACCTGAAGGTGTCAGTTCTCTGTGTTTACTGTGTGGGGTCTGGGTATTGAAATGAAATCGCCGTGCTTGCTGTTAAGTGCCTTTACCTGTGAGTCTTCTCAATGTGCCCCGCCCCGAGACTTTTCATTTCAATTTTTCCAACAGCAGGGTCTTGTGCAAATGAGGATGAGCTGATTGCCCTACACAGGTCTCCTTGGAAAGGCAAGTCAACAAACGGTTTAGATATAAAATGGAACTGTTCTTCCAAGTTCTGGACAGAAAAAGATATTAAACCCAAGGCAAAGAACAAAAAAAAGGGGGAGATACAGATATTTACATACATGTAGGGAAAATCAATCAAAATTAGGAATCTGTAGCCACAAAAAATCCATATCTGTCAGGGTCAGTGGGAGCTGCTGCCTAGAGCCTCTTCACAGCATGTCCTTCATGTCCTTCATAAATCACTATAGATGTCTGTAGGAGAGGCAATGACTGAACGGGAAAACATGGGCAGATGACTACAAAAGCCTTTCATTGAAAAGACACAAAAATCTAAAGACTCTGAAGAAAAGCATGAACCTCACTGGAACAGAACTGAAGCTAGGTGGCAGTGGGGAGCACATGCCTGTAACCCAGCAAGGAGGAAGCTGAGGCAGGAGGATTGCCACAACTTCAAAGCTAGCCTGGGCTACATAGTGAATTTCAGACCAGCCTGAGATACATAGTGAGACCTGGTCTCCATAAGAAGAAGGAAGTGAGGTGCATAGATGACTAAGCAGTTGAATGGGCTCACTGGGTTGTTAGGACCTAGACTTGGAAGGCTAGCACCGTTATCAGGCAGCTCATGAATGCCCGTGACCCAGTGACCCCCTTTGGCCCCTGTACAGACAACCGCATCCATACCACAAATAAAATAAATCTAAACAAAAGAGGGAAGGCAGGAAAGGAGAGGGGAGGGACGATAGGTAAGTTGTGACGAGTTGTGCATTGGCTACTACACAGCAACAAAAAAGAGGAAATGATACAGACTCACAAACATCATTTTGGACAGAAAGCATCTGAGTGCAGAAGGGCGCCTGCCCTAAGAGTTCCCTGAGCTGAAGTCAGGTTGCTCACCTGGCACACTGAGACACAGGCCTTATAAGGCTGGGGACCGGCTCCTACAGTGGAACCAAACGCTTGCAGCACGTTCAGAGCTTGCATCTGAAACCAGTGCTGGAACCTAAAACAGCCATGACCCTGGACTTTGGACGTCTTCGCACGATGTGAACATGGTCTCCTCTCACTTCTCTTTCTGTGCCCTCAGTCTTAGGCCAGTCATAATCCTGTGTAACTTCAGGCATTGGGTAATAGTTAAGTGTATAAGAAAAGCCCAGCATACATGGGGCCCTATATCTAATCCCAAGCACTACAAACTGCGTGTGGTGGTGTGCGCCTGTGATCTCAGAGCTTGGGAGGCAGGAAGATCAGAAGTTCAAGAACATTCTCAGTCATGCAATGAGTTTGAGGCCAGCCTGGGCTACCTGAGACTATGCCTCAAAACGAAAACAACAAAGACAAAGCTTCCCTGTAAACATCCCTTTTCATGATTTCTCAAAGAGAGGAAAAACAATCCTGGTGCCTGGGACAGCAATGTCACCAACACTAGGGGAACTCCGTCACCTCCCACTGTCCTGTGACTCGCACCAGTCTGCTACAAACGTGTCCTTCTAGCTCTTGGGAGCTGATTTCCAGCTTGAAACCACACTTTCCTCTATTTAGTCTCTAATAGGGAAGTCCCACATCTCTGCACATTCTTCAGAAAAAAAAAAAAGAAAAAAAAAGGACTTCTGTTGCCAAGAAGTTTTCGAAAGTTACTATTTTTGTAGGACCTATTAAAATGCAGCGCGTTCATTCCCCTGCGCTGACTCGGCAGGAGTTGGGCTCACAGGCTCTATTTCCAGAGCCCAGTTGCCATCTGGGCCATGCGCAGATGTTCTGGCAGGACAAGACCCCTCCAACACGAGTTTTTGTTCATTGTATTAAACAAAAGCAGCCCTGTTAATTTCAGCTTCATTCAGCACCAAGTTTGAAAGGGGGGAGGGGAAGGGAGAGAGAATCAATATTTGCAAAGAGGAAAAGAACAAAATCAGTCAGGGGGGAAAACAATTATTTGCTGGCTTTTCATAGAATGTTACAAATAATGATGGCTCAAACCCAAGAAAATAGTTCAAAGAATTGCCCGACACCAGCCCTTTAATCTATGGTTCCGTTTACCCTCTGGTTCATTCTCTCTGAGAGAGACTTGAATCTGTGAAAAATGTTTGTGGGAATACAAACTAATTGCTCCTCTGTGCTGCATGTTCTCAGCTGGGTGGGATCCCACAAGCAACCCAGCTCACAAGGACAGAAGATGTTTCCCACAGGACAACAGGCCACGCGTAGGTAACTTCTCTGGGAAGTGAGAACATTTCACAACCCGTTAGGCCCCCTGGAAAATGTACGGAGTCTGTACAGGCACCTACAAGGTCGGGCCATGGTAGCCCCTGGACTCTCCTGCCTTTGAGGGCTAGGAAAGAATGAGCAGTCATGAAAGATAAAGTACTGGCTAATCAGACGTGACTCCTTATGCAGAAGGGGTCACTCAGCACAAGTTATTATCTCCTGGAACAAAGAGCTGGCAAGCCCAGACATGAGTCACTTTATTAGCCAAGGGATTAGGACAAGGCCAGAGGCCGGCTTGTCACAAAACACCAGTACCCTTCCGGGAAACAAGGGGTTCTCCAGAGAGGAAAACATGAGGCTTCTGACCCAGAAATTGCGGTCTGAAGTGGGTCTTCTTGCTATTACAGCACAAGGGAGCCCATGGCAGGAGGGATCGCAAGACTGCTTCTTACATGAATATCATGGATTTCTCTGGCTTTTCAGGATTTCCTCTGTGTTTCCAGGTGGAAGCTGTCAGCTTTGACTCCTGTTGGTAGTCCAGAAGGCCAGAGCAGTGCCCTCTGACCCAGCCTGAGCAGAATTGGGCTGAGGGTTCAGCCTTGCCAGGAGGCCTTGCCTTTCTCCTCATCCTTTTCATTCTGTCTACCTAGGTCACCACATGGGGCTTGGCTCTGCTCCCTTCCTGACCAGGTGGTCCTTCCACCTAACTTGAGATGGATGGCTGATCTCCATGTGCTACTTTTACAGCTTCCAAAGTCTGAACAGAAAGCCCAGAGATGCAGTAACCAGAAGGGGACCAGGCCTTCCAGCTCCAAAGTTCAAGGACTCGATCTTCCTGAGTAGAAGTCCATCCAAGGGTAAGTGGTGTGGACAGGACACTGGCTACTCTTCCTGCCCCTGAGAGTCAGGGATGAGGGACCAGCAGGAGTTATGAGGAAACATGCAGGCTGGGAGCTGTGGGATTGATCCAGCTCAGGGAGTTCTATGCTGGTCAGAGGCAAACCAGACCTTGCTGTACATCAACCCCCAAGGCTGGAAAGCAGATGTCAGAGAACTAGTCCTACCCAAGAGATGGAGGAGTCTTACAGAGCCACTTGCCTATAGCAACAGTACAGAGAAGCAAGGAGATATCAACGCTGGCTCAGCATAGAGCCAGGGCCCCAGCCCAGGTTAGGATAGAGGCCTCTCTTGAAAGTGCCTCTTTGGAAACAGATGCCTGCTTTGGCTACAGTTTTAGGTAAAAGGGTTTCTACAGTTCTTCTGTGCTAAGACTCTGACACTACCTGCTATGCAGGCACCAGAGAGGACTTCTTGTTTCCATTCCCATCCAGCATCTAAAACAGGACCTGTGGGTGACAGACATAAGGGCTCAGTGGACTTGACCCCAGAACCTTGTACTTAGGGTCAGCTGTTTCTCCAGTGGTGTCCCAGAGTCAGCCTCAGATCCCCAAAGCTGACGCCATCCTCCCATTTCTTCCATCAGCCACAGTGCAAATGTGTACATCAAAGAAAGGCCAGGTGCTACCATCCAGTCAGATGCTAAACATTTGCCAGAACCTATATGCCCTAGATCACAATCCCCAGATCCCTGGAGCTTTGGAGCCTCTCTCTTCCCCAGCATGCCCACTGCCTGGTGCCCTCTCCAGGACCACACTAACCCTAAAGCCATGTCGGGCCTCAGGTAGGTAGCTGGGCCTGCCCCCAGCTCAACCATAGCCACCAGCCACCACAGAACTCTTAGGCAATCCAACTGCCAGATCACCTCACCCTCAGAAGGGATTCTATTCCTTAGGTAGCCATTGTGTGCCAGGCGTTGATGTGGGCCCTGCAAGCACCCTGGCTGTTGTGGTTTGAATAAGAATGTTCCCCATAAGTTCATAGATTTGAGTGCTTGGTCACCAGTATTCAAATGGAGTAGGGTGATTTGAAAGGACTGGGAGGCATGGCCTTGTTGGAGGAAGTGTGTCACTGAGGGGTGAGCTTTGGGGTTTTAAAAAATAACCATTGCAAGCCCAGAGTCTCTCTCTTCCTGCTGCCTGTGGATCCAGATGGACATGGATGTAGAATTCCCAGCTCCGTCTCCAGCACCATGTCTGCCTGTGTGCCACCATGCTCCCACCGTGATGACAGTGGACTAACCCTCTGAACCTGTAAGCCAGCCCAGTTTTCCTTTATAAGAGTCATGGAGGTCATGGTGTCTCCCCACACCAATAGAACACCAACAACAATAGAACAACCCTGGCCTAGCTAGCACAGGCCGCAATGGGGACTCTGAGTTCTAAAGATGTTCAACCACTAGCCAAAAAAGGGAAAATCCAAAGATCCAAAGTGGTGGTCAGGGATCAGCTGTCCTGTGAGAGGCTTGAGAAGACACACTGGCTAATTTTCATTCAGACATGTAGCTTATCTGGCCATTTCAGCGGGTTGTATTCCCTCTGGGCAAGTGGGAGGAGGGAGGTCCACCTGGGAAGGAACCCTCCTTAGGGAGGAGGATGTCTGAGGAGGGAGACTTCCTGGGAGAGGAGCATGTCTGAGTTGGGGAACCTACCTGAGGAAGGGGGGGGGAGCCTACATAGGGAGGGGCATACCTAAATGAGGGAACCTGCCTAGAGATGGGCCTGCTTGGGGAGGGTTTTGATGGCTGAGTTGGAGTCTTCAGGGCCTGATTCCTCTCTGGGCTGACTCCTTTGGTGCCGAGTGATTTCTGCTCTAATCTACCAGCATCTGGATGCAAACAGAGAGAGTTGTGAATTGCTATCAGTAAGCTGAAGAAAGCCAATAAAAAATAAAGGGGGGAGGGGGTAATTCTCATGTTGCTGTCAGCTAAAATAACCACAGGCTTGGAAAGCTAGCAAAGTCCTATTTGAACCTTGGTGCATGGGACCAAGTGGAGCTCTTTCTGGATACCTTCTGAGCCCACAGATAGCTCTTGAGATCTCAGTTGGACATATAGGATATATGGTCTTGGATTAGTCTCCTTGTCTCCATTTGCACAGCAAGCTGGTTCTGGCCACTGTCTCTTGTCCTAGCATCTCAAAGAGACTGTAAAAGAACACAGGCGTGAAGGGGCTGTAATGGCTCTAGCGTGTAGAGCTGCAGGTTCGTTCCATCCTCAGCACCGCAAAGAGATGCTGTGTACAGCAGAAGCCCGTCCCCCAGAAGTTATTCTAAGGAGTCAGCTGGAACCGTGGAAAGCACCTTGCTTTGAATTTTTACTCTCAGTGATTTAGGCTACACAGCCTTCCAGATGTTGCAAACCAAGCTGCCACGGTGATTGACACATTTCCCTGGGGCCTCAGATTGTCACGGACATTGTTCAAAGGCCTGGAGGGCCTTTATCCAACTCTCTAAGAGAGGCCTTGCTCTTCCCAGGGTCAACAGATGAACTGGGGTCATGGGTGTATGCATTTCATGGGAGGCAGATCTCAGGCCCACTGTGGGTGCCATTGCTCCGTGCTCAGAAATCCGTAGAGGGAAGTGCTGTGTTGCAAGGACTAGAGTGTGATCTACGAGAAAACACGAAATCTCTCCAGTGGCAGGCTTTGCCGTTATGTTGCCACCCTACTGTCCCTCAAGGAAGAGGTGCACGTGCTGACCTCTCTCCCCAGCTCAGAGTTCAGCAGCACATCCATCGTAGTTCCTGTCAGCAGGGGCAGCAGGCGAGGATGGGAAGGCTGACCCTGAAAGTATATTTTCACAGCTGCAAGAAGGCTTCTCCACTTGAGCCTTTAAAAATAGGTTGTCATCCTCACACCCGCTGGGAGAAGTAATCTAAGCACAACCCATTTCTGGGTCCAACTAAAGAAGTTTAGAGACATCTTCCATTTGTATGTGCCAACTACACTGAGCCTAAGTCACTGCCTGGGCCTCAAGGGTCTGACTGGGGACCTATATTATGCTGTCTGTTGGGGTGGCTCGGCTCCATCTGGCAAGCCTCCAACAGCCCATGCCAGGGGGGAGGATAAGGCCCCCTGCCTGTGTGGCAGTCACAGGCTCAGCCCCAGGGAGCTTGCCTTCCTCATTTCACCAGCAGAAGCCTCAGAACTGCCTAGCCAGAGCTTTATACAGTGAGCACAGCTGGGCAGAGCGGAGGAGGGGACAGCAGCTTTGCTTTGTTCCCTGGAGCCAGTCTTTATCATACACATGTACACATACATGTAGCACAGGAAACAGGCCAAGGCTCATCTGTGATCCCCACGATCCTCAGACTCCTGCAGTATGACAGCAGGTCTGTGCAAACATCCCAGACAGCTCCGTGTGCTTGGCGAAAGACAGCTGTGTGGCTCACTTCAGGTCGACTCAGTTCTGGAGTCAGACCGTGCAGAAGTAGAGGAGCAGGCAGCTTCGATCCTGCAAACTGACCCTCCCTTGGCCTCCTCCTTTGAGCCCCTTTATGAAAAATGATATACTGGGGGGATCCAGATGCTTGATATGCAGCATGTGATTTTTCAGAACAGCTGCATCACAACTTGGGTGACATCTCAGAAAAGATGCTTTCCTGGTCTCTATGCAGCTTCCAAAGGACCCTGCCTGGTAGCTCCTTTAGACGGGCCTGGATGGAATGGGAAGATATCAAGACGGAGGACCAAAGAAGTATTATGGTTCATAAAAGGATCTGGGGTTTGGGAGCTAAAGGACAAGCACCTGCAGGGAGTAGAAGGCTGTGGGGACCATCCCTCAGAGGCAGAGGGGCCCATATGGGTCACACACTGACACCTGGCAGTCCCCTGGGATGGTTAGAGATGAGATGATGGAGCTTTACTGATAAGAGCTCTCCATACCATGGTGTCCTGTTCTTAGACTGTGAAACAGTGGTACACAGTCACAAAGGGGATGGAGCCAAGATATGTGACCTGGGCATCCACCCATCCCCTTGTCTGAATGATGAATGAGTGTCCCATTTGAGTTAGGCTCACCCACCCAGGAAGTCAATGTAAAGTTTTTGGGGCTTGCAGGGCCTCCTGCACACCTGCTCCATCCACCTCCTACACAGAGGCCAGGCTTGTCCTGGAGGCCTTCTGTTGTCTTCCATCTCTCATGCTGCCTCTTCTTCATCACCCTGGCATGTTCTATCCCATCTCAGAGGTTTCCTACTGAGTACAGAGTAAGACTATACCCTAGCCCATCTATCTTTCTGGTAAGGCTCTGCAGAAGTGTGGCCCAGACCAGAGGATGCAGCAGCTCCCAGGCCTCAGGGCACATAACCAAGTCCATGCCGCATCCTTCAGCAGGAGGCCCACTCCCACACTGACCCTGGATATACCCACCCATCAAGCTTCCTAACGATGCCATGGAAGCAGTTTTGCACATGTGCAGCGCCCCATCTTCCGAAGGCTTTGGATTGCCGGGGCTCAGCAATCCGCCTCTCACAGCTGCAAATTAAAAGCTTCAGAACTGTGTGTCGACTGAAACGTCTCCGAGACTGATTTCAGGAAGAGGAGCTTTCTCCCCTGTTCTCTGTCGCTTGGCTTTTTCTCACTTTTTAAAAACAGTCATTAAAGACGATCCCTCAGGAGATGAAGCAGAGAACTTAGTGTTTCGATATCAGAGCTGTCCTGACTGTCAATCCCCAGCTCCCCAGAAAATTCTGAATTAAGCCTGTTAGTTCTACATTTACAGAAACATTGGAGGTTATCTGGGGGAAATATTCAGAATGAAGTTTGTGGCTGATGTGGTCCCCCTGCCTCAACCCACCCAAAGCTGCTGTCATATAGGAAACTTTTATGAATGAAAAATGCTGATTTTCAATACCTTCAGCATTGACAGTCAATGCCAAGCTCAGGAGGCAAAGGTCCCTGCAGATGGTTCACACCCTCTACGAGGTCTGTCGTAGAAGCCACTTGAACTCTGAAACACAGATCCCTGTAGTATAACAAGTGATTGCCAGTCAGCTTTCCATTGCTGTGACAAAATACCATAAGCAGTCAGTTTAAAAAGAGGAAAGGTAGCTCTCTCCTCCAGCCAAGCAAGATGCCCAAAGGAAAGAAGGCCAAGGGGAAGAAGGTGGCGCCAGGCCCCGCCATCGTCAAGAAACAGGAGGCCAAAAAGGTGGTCTATCCTTTATTCGAGAAAAGGCCCAAGAACTTCGGCATTGGACAGGACATCCAGCCCAAAAGATCTAACACACTTCATCAAATGGCCCCACTACATCAGGCTGCAGTAGCAAAGAGCCATCCTCTATAAGCGGCTCAAAGTACCTCCTGCCATTAACCAGTTCACCCAGGCCCTGGACAGGCAAACAGCTACTCAGCTGCTTAAGCTTGCCCACAAGTACAGGTCAGAGATAAAGCAAGAGAAGAAGGAAAGGCTGTTGGCCCTGCTGAGAAGAAAGCTGCTGGCAAAGGGGATGTCCCAACTAAGAGACCACCTGTCCTCCAAGCAGGAGTCAATACAGTCACCACCTTGGTGAGAGAACAAGAAGGCTCAGCTGGTGGTGATTGCCCATGATGTAGACCCCATTGTGCTGGTGGTTTTCCTGACTGCCCTATGTCGAAAGACGAGGGTGCCCTACTGTATCATCAAGGGAAAGGCCAGGCTGGGGCGCCTGGTCCACGGGAAGACATGCACCACTATTGCCTTCACACAGGCTAACTCGGAAGACAAGGGTGCTCTGGCTAAGCTGGTGGACGCTATTAGGACCAATTATAATGACAGATATGATGAGATCCGCCACCACTGGGGAGGCAACATCCTGGGTCATAAGTCTGTGGCTCACATTGCCAATCTGGAAAAGGCAAAGGCTAAAGAACTCGCCACTAAACTGGGTTTTAAAATGTACACTAAGTTTTCTGTACATAAATATAATTACAAAATTATTAAAAAGAAGAAGGAGAAGGAGAAGGAGAAGGAGAAGGAGAAGGAGAAGGAGAAGGAGAAGGAGAAGGAGAAGGAGAAGGAGAAGGAGAAGAAGAGGAAGAAAGGTAGCTACGTGCAGTGGTGCATGCTTTTAACCCAGCACTTCACTTAAGAGGCAGAGGCAGACAGGTGAGTTGGAAGCCAGCTGAGTCTGCATAGTGAGTTACAAGACAATCAGAGCTACCTAGTGAAAGCCTGTCTCAAAAAAAAAAAAAAAGAAAGAAAGAAACAAAAACGAAAGGCTTACTGTGACTCGTTTTAAAGTTTCAGTCCAGATATCCATCCTATGTGCAGTCACCAAAGGTAGAGGTTGATGTGGATGGCAGGATGTACACGCTGACAGGAGCCTGATATAGCTGTCTCCTTAGAGGTCTGCAAGAGTCTGACATACTCAGAGGCAGATGCTCACAGCTAACCATTAAACTGAGCATGGAGTTCCCAATGGAGAAGATAGAGTGAAGGCTGAAGGAGTTGAGAGGATTCGCGACACCATGAGGAAAGCAACAATCCCAACCAACCAGAGCCCCCAGGGTCTAAGCCACCAGCCTGGGAGCGCTTAGGGAGGGACCCATGGCTCCAGCTATATATGCAAGGGAGCTATATATATAAGTAGGAGAAGAGATCCTTGGTCCCATGAAGGCTGGACATGGGGGTAGGATATTCGAGGGTGGGGAGGTGAGGTACAGGGGAGGTGGGTGGGGTACACCAACGTGGAGGCGGGAAGAGGGGGGAAGGGATAGTGAGTTCCTGGGAGGGAGGGGGGGAAATGGGGTAAGGAGAGAACATCTGAAATGTAAAAAATAAATAATTTTTCAATAAAAAAAAAAAGTTTCAGTCCATGTTAGTTGATTCCATTGCTCTTTGGCCTGTCAAGATAGCACATTTTGGTGGGAATCCATGGTGGAGAAAGCTGCTCACCTCATAATGGCTAGGAAGAGAGGAAGAGAGACAGCCACAGGGGCAAGGGGGTAGCTCTTACAAAATAGTAGGAGTTATCTTTACCATGACCTAAGGAGACCTCAGCAGACCAACACAGAAAAGCTAAAACCATCATGCTACACAATTAATATCATGTTTAATTACACAACTTTAAAAACAAGCATGGGGCTGGAGACGGCTCACTGGTTAAGACCATTTGCTCCGGCAGACGACCTGAATTCAGTTCCCAGTACTCACATCGGATAGCTCTTACCTGTAACTCCAGTTCCAGAGAGACCTAACACCTCTGGTCTCTGTGGACAACTGCACATATGGGGACACATAATTAAAATAAAATTTAGGGTTTTTAAAAATAAAAATAAGGCTGGAGAGATGGCTCAATCATTAAGAGCACTTGTTCTTGCAGAGGACCTGGGCTCAGTTCCCAGCACATGATGGCTCACAACCATCTGTAACTCCAGTTCCAGGGGATCTGATGCCTTTTTCTGACCTCTGTGGCCATCAGGGATGGTCTTGATGCACACACATATATGCAGGTAAAGCACTCACACACAATAAAATAAACATTTAGAAAATAAAAATGAAGGAACACAGAGGGGGAAACAGCAGCGCCATAAGCCAACGGCTCCTTTGCTCATCACCGTACTTAACTGTCAAGGCCCCTTGACAGGCTTTGTGGTTTATGGGCATCACAGAGTCCATCTGAGTATTTTTCCTATTAGGTGTGTGCCCTTGAAATAAGATAGAGAGAGAAGGGAAATGGCAATCCTAACCAAATCCCACCCAGTCAAGGTGGGTGATCTGTTGTATCCGAATGCACGCCAGATCTCACTGCTTGCGGACAAAGGTGTTGGCAGCAAGACCAAACAGCCGAATGGCATCCTCTGAAAAACACATCCTGGGAGCTGGGGAACTGTCCCAGTGGGTAAGAGTGCTTGCCAGGCAAGCAGGAGGATCTGAGCTCAAATCCTCAGCACCCAGGTAAAAGGCTGGGCGTGGCTGCATGCAGGCCTGTAACCTGGCATTGTGGGAAATGAGGGAGGAAGGCCTCTAGGGCTTGTTGGCCTAGCTCCAAATTCAGTGAGAAACCCTGTATTAAGGGATAGATCAGGACACTCAGCAGCATCCTCTAACCTATGTGTACATGCAAGGACACACACACCACACACACACACACACACACACATCCACACGCATGCGTGTACAGCACCAAATGCACAACACTAACGCGAACTCACATATAATAAATGATTAAATAAGGGAAAATAAAGATGGACCTGCTTCTAGAATAAGGGGATTTAGTTTGTTCTGTCTGATTCCTCAAAGTCACTTTCTGAGGAGATAGGGTGGATGGGGTGTGTGGAGTGAGGTGAAGCTCCCGGTTTTTTCACCACAGCTGAAGTCTTGAGTTGGTTTGGTGCAGACTCTACCCTGCCCACAGGGCTGCTGGGAACTCATACCGTCCTCAGACAGCACATCTGACAATAAACGCCTTCCTCCCACTTCTGACTCTGTCTGCCATGCTCGAGGTTTCTCTCTTGCTGTCAATTACATTTTAGATTCTCCTTACCTTTGCACTGACAGAGAAAACCAACCCAATCGAGACCCCTCCTAGACTGTACCAATTCTAGACTGTATTGCCCTGAATAATTAATTATCCTGGGATGCCTTGCTGTCCTGAATAGAGACATCAGATACAGGCACAACCTCCTGTCTTTCCTGCAGTGTTGATTACAAGTATTCAGGTGCAGCAGCCTCACTGTACCTACAAGGACAAAAGGCAAACATACAGAACAGTGGAGCACGGAGCTGGACAGTGTGATCTCTAAGGTCATGTGGGCAGCTTCCCTGTCCTCATCTGCTTCCCCCCAACCCCACCCCATTTTCTTTCTTTTTCGTTTATTTTTAAGGCAGGATTTCTTTTGTAGCCCTAGCTGTCCTAGAACTCCTTCTGCAGACTCACAGAGATCCACCTGCCTTACCTCCCGAATGCTGGGATTAAAGGCATGCGCCTGCTGCCACAGCACAGCTTAGATTACTTAAGTAAGAATAATTAGTACTTTGCTTCAGCCTGGGTTCTTTAGAAAGCAGATTAGGTAAGGCAAGGTAAATGTTGGTTCTTAGTTTTCTGCAGTAAAGAGAACAGGCAATGGGCCCAGAACGATGAGACCCAAGCAGGGCCATGCTGTGCCCCACTCTCCCTTGCTTCACAAATATGGAACTCAACTGAACCACACATTCCACTGGACAGACAGGCTATCCTTGGCCAGGCTAATAAGGAGATAAATGGCTTGGCATATCCCAAAAGGTAGTTCCTCTCTCTAGATCCCTTTGCAGTTGCATAAGATGATGGATGATATCCCAGGGCATGGTGGGAAGGCTAAGGGAGCCGGGAACTCCTAGGGTGTGGCCATACTGACTGCACAGCAGAACCCAGAGAGTCCACCCAACTCTCCCCTGGGCCACAGTGCCAAAGGGATCAATGAAGGCACCTGAGGGATGCTGACCTGTGTTCTCTTA